>VDFB02089393.1:0-26130 GCA_007258455.2 Sequoia sempervirens | reverse complement strand
AATCAAAGATTGTAACTACCTTATAAATGGTCATAATAGTTTGTTGAGCAAATATAGGAGTTATTGTTATGCTAGATCTACGTTAAGGCAACCAGCTTGACCAGATTTCATGCATGCATAACCTCATTTCCACTTTCTATGCTTTCCATAAAGTGGCGTCCTCCTAATCTATTGGATTTGACCGCCTTGCTAGGTAGTTAGTTAGTAGTTTTTCCTTCTATAAATAAGACTTGTATGCTCCTTCTCAAGAGATTGATTGATTTGATGTTGTACTTGCATTCTTAGTTTTTCAGTAAAAAAGCTATGTTACTCTATTGTAATCATTTTTTTCAATGAATAAAATGAAGCTATAAGTTCGTTGCATCTGATTTTGTCCTAAGGGATACTCATCCAAGGGGGGCCACTTGGTGAGCACTCCATCCTTTAGCTCAATTATTACTTTTCTATCCAGCAAATAGTTACAAATCTGGCAACTGTCTGTTCCTGTAGCCACTAGAATTCCATTATGTGACTATTCCTACAGCCAAAGCAGAAAGAGTAGTTTCATGTTCGTTTGCTCAGATTTTCATTTTTGTAATGCACTTTTGCTTAGTATAGTTGTTGGTTGATGTTCAGTACTTATGTTAATTTTTTCTAAGCAATTTACTTTCAACATTATGTCTTTCTTATTTGTAGGATGAATATGACTACTATGGATTCCTAGTGCACATACTGTGCTGACCCATTTCAATTCTACGTCCCTGGGTTGACAATTAAATGAACCTTCATGATGATTAATATAGCTATTCAGATCAGATGTCCAATCTCTAAATCATAACTTTAAGGGCTTAGTTGTTAAGTCATTGTAGGAGGCCAACACTTTCCAACAAACTATGGATGCTTAGAAAAAATATATGAAAGCATAATAGTAAGCAATAACATAGGCAACCGACCAACTGGAAAGAGTTTCTCCCACGTAGTAGGCTTTGTTAACATCAGCATTTTAGTGCAAACTTGCACAATAGCATTAGCACGCACAAACAAATGTATATCTATAATTACCTTAGTTACATTCATTCAACTACTTGTAAATTCAACATAGATAATTTGCATAGCATGATAATTTCATTAAAGTCACAAAGATAAACTTATACCCAAGGTCTATGGTTTTAAGGAAAATATCAACAACCAAGTGTCAAAGTCTATGATAGCAACAACAAATATATAATGAACCCTATCAAAATTGAGCCATTAATTGGGCTCATCATTCCCCCCAACCTAACGTTTTGTTGGTCCTCCAACAGAAGGAACACTATTCTTTTGCCTAATCAGTTCCCTGAAGTCACCAACTGCCAGTTGTCCCACATTAGTCTCTGCAGTCTCTGAATTAGGATCCTAATAGAATCCTTGTTTGTTCTCCAGTCTGTTCCATCTTGCCCTTTCTGTAGCTATGTCATACTGGTAAAACTTGTAATCTGGCACAGGCCACAATAGTGTAGGTGGCTGAAATGTTAATGGAAGCCAAAATTGTTGCTTCCATATACCAATCTATACGTACCTATCAACTCATTTTCATGCTACAACATAGTTCTGTAAAAAGTGGGGTTCAACTTGTTTCAATTCTTCTGGTAAACTGTTCCACCTCTGTGCTAAATATCCCATTACTAATTTTCTTTTGGTTTTAGCTACCTTCTCATATTATTTGTAGGTCTCTTCTCTAACAGGAATAATCCTATTCTTGTAGTTGGGACGGTAAAGAATTATGTGCCATGTCATGAAAATATCTCCAGAGTTACTAGATTCAACTCTGAGAGGCAAGGGAGTATGAAATTCCCTTTCCCTATAAGTTCTATACTATTGTCCCCAACTAATTTCATTCTAAATCTAGGACATAACTTCCCTTAAATAGAGGTCTCCAGTATATAGTAAGGGATTCCAATCATGATCATCAAACAAAACATAATTGTGCAGGTATAGTTCACATAACAAATTTTTAACATCAAGAGGGGCAAACTGATAAGCATGGAAAAATTCATGTGGAGTGTCAAGAGTAGGACTCAAACTTGAAATAATCCTTGATAGCTTAAAGGAAATATTTCACTCCTTCAATTTTAGGGCATACACTCTAGGAGGAGCTCTACATGCTAGCATTTTGGGTATTAAATCTACCACAATGTCTACCCTTTCCTTCAACGTAGCAATTTCTGCATTCTTTTCTTCAATCTCTGCATTTTTCTTTTTAATCTCATTCTGCAACTTGCACTTTTCCTTTTTCCATTCATCTTATTTTCTTTGCATCTCACTCCATAATTTCAAAGTAACATCATTCCATGAAAAGGCGGGAAGTTATGTGTTCCTACCAAAATCTTCCCTGGTACCGATTCTTGTAGTTTAAATGGCACCGATTACAGTGATTCTAGTTGTTCATCTTGCTTTGGTTGCAGGAACTCTGGATTCTCACCTTGTTCTTGCTATAGAGTTTCTTGACTTTCATCTTGCTTTTGGTTCTCAACATGTTCTGCAATGGCAGCAAGCTCTACCAATTTGATATTTGCATGTTCCTCAAAAATATATTTTTCTTTAACATTCACCTGCCCCATTGGTGCTTATGTCTCCTCCCTAGATGTTTTTCTTAGCCTAGGGATTCTCTTTGGAGGTACACCAGCGGCTGGCCTAGCTAATTTTGATCTCTTAGGAGGGTTTTTATCTTTTTCTTTGGCTACAGGAAGAATAGTGTTATCAACCTTTTTATTTCCTAGGACTTGCTGTTGCTTTTTCTATCGTTTGCTTCTTGGCCTTCCCTTTTCTCATTTCTGCTTCTTTCATTTGTGCCTCTTCTCTCCTAAGGGCAGCCCTAGTTCAAATTGGGGTTTTGGAAGGGACATTATCATCAGAATCTAAGGATGAACTTTCCTCATATCAATATTCTGACTCAAAAGAACCAATTTCAATAGCTTGCTCGGCTACAAGAGGGTTTGAACTAGGGTTTGCACTAGAGGTTGATGCTCCAAGAGTAGTTTCAACAACCCTCTCTTCCCTACTATCCCTACAAGGTTGAGATTGACCTCTAGGATGTACATGTTCTAGTCTAAATTGATCAATGTTTATAAACTCCTCCCACATCATATCAGATACTTCTTGCAGATATTTTTCCACTAACAATTTGATTAACGTTCAATGGTGAGAGACAAAATTATCCCTACCTTTCTGTGTTTCAACTGCCATGATTGCAAGGAAGTGATATAGCACATTGGTCACGTTCATTCTTCGTCCATGCCTCATATGGTTTAGGAGCTTGAAGTGTACAGAATCGAGGCATGACTGGTGGCCCTCACAAGTGATATACTTAACAATGTGGACAGCTACTTGTTTCCATGGCTCTGGTAGAGAAGTTCTCTTCATACCTTGTTTATCCACCACTAACGGAGGGTCACTAGGTTCAGTAAATTCAGCCCCGGTTGACCTTGCATCTCTGGTAGCAAGGTATGGCTCACCATTAGCAGGTAAACCCATTACCTCCACAATTATTTCCTCAGTAACGATCACCTCCAACCCTTTTACCATTGCCTTCCCCTCAGAGAGTATCTGTGCAAATTCTTGTGCAATGTCCTCATTGTAGCTGTCAAGTTTCAAGAAATAGTACAGCCATCCACAATTTCTAAAATCTGCCTAAGAAGGTGCATCCTGCATTATTACATCATGAACCATGGGTTCATTCCTAATTAGCTGACCTCCCATTGTTTCAGCTACCCGCAATCAAACAAGCACTCTACTAAATTTCCTTTTCCTACAATCTCTTTCTGAAAACACCAACTTCTTCTTCCTACAATTCTTTCTTCTATAGTGTTGATGCCAATGTCATGTAGTTCACCAAATTACTTTTAATTACAGTAATTAAATAAATGCACTAAAGATAATAAAGATATAACAGATTGTTTTGCACGTACCTGAAAACTTGGAGTATCTTTGTAAAGAATGTGGAGAAAGTACCGATTACCTTTAAAAAGTATAGTTGAGCAATTAATGCAGTGGTGATAAAATGGAATGATGGCAGAGTGGAGCAATGGTGGATTTATGGAAGAGAGAGAAGATGGAGATGGATGGGAAGTGTAGACATGGAAAATATACCAATTGACATTACGCATCTGATTCCGATTACTAATACCATTTCATCCTAAATTATCCCTCGGTCTAACCATTTAATCAAATTTTCTTATTTGATTAAATTCGTCAATTTCCTTCCCTAAATTAAATAAATCATTTTATCTAATTAAGTCTCTCTCTTTTTGTTAATTAAATTAATCATCTGATCTAATTATCCCTATTTAATTAAATAATCAATTTTATTTGATTAAATCTCTAAAGTCTATCTATTAAATTAAATAAATTAAAACCTTATTTAATTTAAGTCTAACATCATCTCTTTTAATTAAATAAATCAAAATCTTTATCTAATTAATCTCTTATCACATTCCTCTCATATTTGATTTAAATAAATCCTAAAATCTAAGTCAAATAGGTCACATCACCTAATCTCCTATTAAATTAATTAACCGTTGATTAATTTAATTCTAATTCATGTCCCATCCTCTGGCTTTTCCCACTTGCACATGAAAGAAATAGATTTAGTCCAGTTTATTAAATCCTTTTTCCTCAACAAGGCATCTTTGGAATATTCCTCCAAGTTTGAATTCAAAAATCTGGGTTGACATGTACATCCAACAATTTACTCCATCTTACATGTCATTTGCCTTGGGCAAGTGGCATTTAATGCATTTTCCCTTCCCTGCACCAAGTCATTTCCAACAAAATTCAAATTCAAAATGATTTATTGGCACAATCCTCAGAGCTTGCATCCCTCCATCCCACTCATGGAACGACAGAGTAGCATCTTGCCATTCGATGAATGTTAGTCCCACATTGCTCTCAGAATTTGGACATTCATCCTTCAATCATCTATAAATAAAGAGGCTCATCTCCTCATTTGATCATCCTAGAATTATACAGAGATTTTATGCTCAAATATCTATCAAATTTCATCCATCATTCTTACATCTTAGCCTTATAGAGTTGCTTCTGGGTTTTACAAGCAGGGCACTTCTTCTTGTCAACAAAAGTGGTCAAATCTCTTTGTATTCATGGGATTTGGGAGAAGACATTTTCATCAGTGTTTAATTTTGTGGACAAGTTTTCATTGATGGGTTAAATCCTTTTTGTGTTTTCATTGTTCTTCCATGTTTTCATTTGGGGCAGATGGATTTGGGGATCGGGCACTTACCAATCTCTAACTTAATGTGTTTGTTCTCATTGTTTTGCAGGCATTAGGATTGGGGTTCACACAGGAAGATAGGTGGATTAATGAAGAAGTGGATTCCCACAAAAGTGGAAGTCTTTATTATGAAGTGGTTGCATGTGTACTTGGATCAGTCAGAAGGAGGGACACTAGGTCCGCTTCCTTCAGCAATAGGAATTTTAGAGGTTGGGTGCTAATTAAATTGTTGCATGAATTCTTCCTTGGACGCTGGCTTGTGATACAACCTTAGACGGTGACCGTTGACCAAAATTTTGAATCAAACAGGGTCAATGGTGGTGAGTTGTATGGCTCCGTTGGGAAAGACTTATGCAACTTCATACGGTCCCAACCATCTAGTCTACAATTTCCCTACATTGTCTTGATACCTGGAGTCATAAAGGAGTGCCCAATCACCAAGCTGGAACTTCTTGTCCTTTATATACTTATCATGCCATTTGACCATTTGGTTTTGCACTACCTCAGTATGATGCAAGGCTGTCATTCTCATCCCATCGAAGTTATTTAGCTGCATGATTATGTCCTTTTTTGCATGCCTTGGAGATATCCATCCCTAAGTCTAGTGCAGTCCTACGAGTCTTATGTTCAAATTCAATGGGCATCATAGTTGTCTTCCCATACAGTAATTCAAAAGGAGTGAAACCTGTGGTTGTTTTCTAGCTGGTCCTATAGGCCCAGACAGCTTATGGTAGTCTATTTGCCCAGTATCTCCTATGAATAGCCACTGTTTTGGTCAGAATTGCCTCAATTTCCCTATTGGTCACCTCAGATTGGCCATTGGCCTGAGGGTGATAGGGAGTAGACTTCCTATGCCTAACATTATATTCATTAACTAGTGTTGTGACAAGGGTTGATGTAAATTGATCCTTATTGTGCCTTTAACATACACGCCTCCTTCGGAACGGGGACCCTTTTTCTTTTTGCTTTGTCGGGTCGCTTTTGTCATCAACATGTTTTGTGTGCCCCCTGTTTTGTGTCCAGGATGGTCAATGAGCTTTAGAGAAGTCATCTTGAGTTGGCCATGTTTCTCCACCATCAAATTTTCATGGCTCTAGGCCTTCGTGGAGTTCCCTTAGTTGTTTGTCTTTACTCTTTAGAACTGGCGTCCTTGGAGAGGCGTGGGTCCGCCCAACCGAGCTGCCCCATGTAGGTTTCCTTCACCCTGCAGCTGGTCCAGACGGCCATCGCATAGCGACCTTCCGCGCGGCGGAGCCCACCTCCTTGATTGTCATTTCCCTTACTGAACAATCAAACGGCCAACTACTCACTGTCGGCGGATTCCGTCGCTCCTGCCGCCATTTTCAAATTGCTAACCATTCACTAACCTCCAACACCATTGTATAATCATTAATGATGTGCATTTAATACACTAAAATCTATAAATAGACCTCCTGAGCTGTCATTTTCACTTGTCAGTTGTTTAGAAGTGAGTTAGGGCCCTCTGCAAATGCAGTCGTCATGTCCGCTAAGCCTTGTTGTCGATTCAAAGCATTGTCCATTATTTGATAGACCTTCTTCATCAGGTTTTAGAGGTAGGTTTTCCTTCCATGAGCCATGTATTATGTTTTCATTGATTCCTACATAAAATTGCTAAATTTAAAGGGGGAAAACTTATGAATTAACTAGAGTAAACCAAGGCTCAGAAAACCCACCTCTTAGAATTTCAAAATCTGTTGAAAATCCTTCACGGGCCACGTGTGGAACCCAACCCCATCGTGGTCGTTCTTGAACTAGAGCATTTGTGCTTTGCGGGTCCATGCCCATACCTCTGTCGTCGTAATCCTTTGAAAACACGTTTAAAATTAAAACGGAAAATGACCCCATCGGGTCCTCCTCAACGGGATGCTCCCTCCACTCAGCCACTTTGAAATTGGTTTAGAATCCTTAAGCATAAACAAAGTGATCCATTGACCTTTTCAGGTTTGCCTCTATGGGATTCTTCCTCTAGGGTGTCTTTCAAGCTTCGTCGTTCTGAACGTCTTTCCAACCATGACCTCCTGGTGCGTGGACCTCGCCCCGTTGACCACCCACCAAATTCCAACTTTGCCAGAATCTCCAAGTCTTGGTCAACTGCAGGCTTAGCCCTGCAAACTTCCGCTTTCAGAATTATATGTAGGTTTCACCATTTCAAATGGATTTTACAGCCTGTCTTCCCTCATGTCGGACTCCACCCTCGTCTCTGTCGTCCAAGTCAAAAAGTAACAATTTACGAAGGCGGATCATTCTTCGCGGACTTTCGCTCCAATTTCGCCGATGCATAAACGGTTACTCAAAACCGCAAAGCCTTAGCATCCTCCTGGCCAGTGGGTCCCAACCCCACCACTTTCGTCCATTCTTTTTGACGTTTTAAATAACCAAGTGTTAGCCCCTTCATAGACCTTTGCTCACGGGCTTTCGTCTGCGGGCTGTCGTGGTGGTTTCACCGTCTGGAATGGCCCCTAATGACCGACCTTCCACGTTGCGGGTCTCGGGCCCTCCATGTCCATCCAAGCCCAAAAGCTAAAAAAACCAAGTGTTAAGTATTGTGCAAATCATCTCCTTTGGGTCGCCACTAGCGAAGCTCCATCCTGGACCCGTCGTTCCCAAGCGAAAAATGATTCTCGTCGGCCCGCTACACAGGACCCGACCTCCCCATCTCCGTTGGATTGTTCAATGATAGGCGAATGATGCCTTGAGCCCTTTGTGGACCCGATGCCATGATTTTCTCCTTCTGGACCACCATTTAACCTTCACAATTCCAAACAGTTGCGACCTAACGCCTCCCCACGTCATCAGACCCCAAACAGCCGAGCTCCCCTCTGATCCTGCGTGCCTAAAAGATGACCTTAACGCCTCCAAACTTCAAAATGATCTCGGCCCACATGCTAAAATTGTTCCTCCTCCTTAGTGGACCCCATGCAATGACCAAATCCTAAGGTAGACTGGGACAGGTGGGCCGTCATGCCCTAATTGTCATCCCTCTTGCAGCTACCTCCAAAATAGCCAGTAGCCCAAGGAAGTTTGCGCCCCTAGGCTCGAATTGATATAACCCCCCCTTGTGAAAGGTTAATGACAATATGGAAGAGACATTAGAATGCTTAAATGGTGAATTGTCTAATCTGACATCGTTTTACAAGATTTTAGCTAACTTTCCCTCATGTTTTCATGCTTGAATATGCTTACTGCTCTCTCGTCCGCAGGATATATGGAACCAGGTGCAAGACCTTTGAAGGCGGCCATGGAGAAGGACAAGGGAAAGAAGCCAACTAAGTCACCTCAAGGAAAAGAGGACAAAGATCAAATGAATTATAAGATCCAATGGGAACCCCTCAACTCCAAGCTCACCACACATTGGAAGGAAATCTCAGATACAAACATTAGACACATAGATATTGATGAATTTAAGCAGAGGGTTTCGATCAACCCCACAACAGATAATGCTAGGAAAATTAGAAGTAGTGGATTGGCTAAAGTTGCAGGTTTCCCACCTGCTCTCGTTGCTCCCGAGCTGGTAATGGTCTACAAGGAAGCATATCAAGAAGATACCAGAACAATTGTAGATAGGGATGGAAACATATTGGCCGATTTGTCTGCCAAGTCAATAGGGAGAGCCTTTCATATCCCTACATTTGGAAAAATGGAGGAAGCATCCAAAGAAGATGCCAAGGAAATGTGGGATGCAAATCCCCTCAAATGCAAAAAGATCATCAATCAGTATTGGTTGAAAGAAAAGAGGGGCAGTGCAGCTAAGGTGCCCCAAGAGCTCTTCCGCAGCAACTTCTACAAGGATTACCATGACTTGGTAACCTTATTGAGCAAAGTTGTGGGCCTTCCGACTGCGGCCTAATTCTAGGAGTGGATGTTATATTTCATGGAAGAGATCCTCCAAGGAAAAATCAAGTTCTAATGGGCAGGAATAATTAGTAATTGCTTGCACAAGCAATTTGTGGCTGTGAAAAACACCTCATGGTTTTACATGACATCTTACCTAGTCTATTTAACATGCATTACTCTCCTCCTAAGCAGACGCCATAAATGAAAGAAAACATGGAAATATTAGAAGATTTAGAGAGACAAGAAAAGGAAGAAAAAAAATAAATGGAAGAGGAAGCAGATGATTACCATGAGCACCCCGAGTACCAGCATTTGACAATTGATGAAGTGGTGCATGAAGATGAAAAGTACAGGATCCTGGGGATGATGAAGAAGATGTCGGCACAAGTACATCATGGGAGGATCTGACAGGGGATCCGGCGAAGAGGATTAAGCCGACATCTCAGAATATCAGAGAAGGGAGAAATGAAGAACATGCTCGATGAAAAGAATAAGAGAGGGAATGGGAGGACAAGACAGTAGAACAAACCAAAATCAAACATGATGAAGAAATGCCTTTTCAAAGGAACAGAAGAGGGCGAGAGGAAGGGTCATAAAGCGATGGAAAAGTCGCAGAAAGAAGAAGATCGTAAGGAAGATAAATTAAAGGCAATCAGAATTTCTCGACGCCAGTGGATAAATTACTGAAGGATTGATGGGGAAAGACGGAACAAAAATACAGGTGATAAGGTGATGGAAATCCAACACACCCATGAAGAACAAGGTGATCATGAATCACCAAGAGGAGAATATCATATGCCTAAATGGCTTGAGAAATAATTGGAGAAGAAAACCCCAGCCCTGAGGGACCCAAAAGCAAGGCTGGAGGCAATTCTGGCTCAGGCCCAAATAAGCACAAAGAAAGAGAAAAATCCAAATGTCAGATCTCAGCTGACAATGGATGTATCTGGATCCAGAACTGTACAAATAGCCACTCCAGTTGTGGGAGAAGAAGGGGTAAGTTATAATATTTCTACCCTTGATTTGGGAACAACCATGAGAGAGCAGAAGATTGATCATCTCCAGGGGTTCGTCGCCACTATCGTGCATCAAATGAACAAAGATAATACCTCTAAGGAGGAACTAAAAGCACAAGTGGTTGATCTAATTACTTATATTTAGCAATGGTCATCAGTGGAAGAGCTCCCCACCACATCCTTAGCACCGCCACAATTACTATCTAAGGATCACATTGATAAGCTCGAGAAAAGGAAAAACTGGACAAAGGCCACAGAGGATTGGTTATGGAAAGTCCTCTACAACGGCAACATGGGCATCGGTCGTGTGGTCAGAACAACAAACAAGTTCCTAGAGGTGCAAAAGATACTCGAGGGTATAAGGAATTTCTGCACTGAATTCCCCGAGTTGTACAAGATCATGTATCCCAAACTTGAGGCTATTCTCAAGATACAAAATAAATCTTGGGAGAAGGAGCTTGCCTTGGTAAAAGATGACCACTGGCTTGTGGAAACATGGAAGTTGGGCTTAGATCACTGAAAGGAGGTGTTGGAGTGAGTGCTCCATGAAGCAGAACTTGACATTGATTAGGTCAAGGAAATCAGAGCGGACTGCGAAGAATACCTAAGGATGATGACAGCTCTTGGTGTGCCTGCCAGTGAGCTGGACGCAGATAAACTAAAGCCATATTTCCACAAGAAAATGGACAATGGGACTGTGGATGCACTGATGCCGAATTTCATGGGTTTTGTTGCACGAGCCTTTGCTCAATCTGAGCAGGTAGTAAAGAACACGTAGAAATGTGACAAGGACTAGGGTGAGATCACAAGCAAGTCAAGGAGGTTGAACTTTCAAGTGATCCAATCAGATATATTGGAATGGAACAAGCTTTAGGCACTAATTCTAAAGTTTGTGAAATACGCCACTATGAAGAAGAGTGAAGGGAATCTTGTTATAGATGATGAGTTCCTCACAAAGTAGTTGCAGCAAAAGGAAATCAGCAAAAGACAAAAGAGCTACAGTGTTGCCACATGAGGAAAAAATAGGCTAAATGAAAAGGATGTAATTTTAAATTGTAATATATTTGGGAGTAGGTGAAACCCTAATTTGTAGTAAATATTGGCCACACAATGCAAATCAATCTTGGCCATTCTTTTTTCTTTTTTGAAACTATAAATAGGAGGTCTCCTCTCATTTTCAAAAGAGAGTTGAGTTGTTGTAATGACATGTTGCTGGAATTTTAATAGAAATTCATTGACTTTGGTGGATTCTTGAGTTCCTTTGCATGTTTCATGATTCTTCTTCTCTTAGTTAGTGAATTTGAGTAGATTAACTTTATTGTTCTTTACTTTTTAGCTTGCTCCAGTAGATTAGTTAATGTTGTTCATTGATATTGAAGAATTATGTTGTGTGTTGGCAACCTTCCTTGTCCATAATTTTTGTTGTTTATTGATGGTAAATAGTTGTGTAAAGTTAGTATGGGCATAAATCAAAAGCTACACTAAATTTCTATCTTTTATTCATGCTTATGGTGAATGAATGGTTGAATATTTGTAGTTCTTAGAAGCTTGCACTAATTTCATGAGACTGTGAAGTAATCTGGTTAAGTGGAATTCAGTTTTAGGAAGGTTGTCCACAGTAGGGTTCTCCATTGTCATTGTTCATTGCTAGTTTCAGGTCTAGGAACTCCTCCCTTTCCCTGCCCCTTTTTTCCTTTTTTTTTATAATGACTTTGAACAAGGTTCATTGCACATTGTAAAGCCAAATATGAAGTTGAAAAGGAGTTCTAGACTACTGTTCAAACTTGTAGCAACTTTGCACTAACTTCCCCATCTTAGAAACTCCATTTTAAGATCCAACTCCCCTCCATCCTAACTCTGTAATTTTGCAGTATGATTACCAACAAAATCACATTGAACTAGCTAAAAAATTTCATGCAAGTCGTGACCTGACACCCAAGAGACCTTGGGGTGATTTTTAGCAACTAGTTGTTGGAGATTTCCTTTCAAGAGAGGTAGTGCATTCATGTGTTGCCTGTGTTGATAAGGTGCAAAAACACCCATCAACAAGCCCCTTGATCAGTCACTATCTCCCTCGGAACCCCATAACGAGTGAAAAAAAAATCATAAAGAAATTCTACAACCTTATTATCTCTGGCATACTTCATTGATTTAACCTCAACCCACTTGGTCACATAGTCAGTGCAAACCAAAATGTAGGATTTACCATTTGATGGAGGATCAATGGGTCCTACAAAATCCAGTCCCCATTTATCAAATGGAGTGATTACTACTTGGGGGTAAAGGGGCATCTCATCATATTTGATTGGGTGGCCCATCCTCTAGCATCTATCACACTTTCTTGTATACCTGCCTGCATCCTTATGAAGTGTGGGCCAATAATATCTTGTATTAAGGATCTTCATTGTTGTCCTCTTGGCTACAAAATTCCCTCCATAGGGTTCATTGTGAAATGCATGCAATATATCATATGTCTTATCTTCTCTTACACATCTCCTCATGACATGGTCTGGTCCAGTGTAGAATAAATAGCCTGTAATCCATGAAAAAGGAAAGGTTTTCTCAATGAGTACTCTTCTCTCTTTTAGAGATAAATGAGGAGGAACTCTCACTATAACCAGGTAATTGGCTATGTTAGCATACCAAGGGGTATGCACACTGATGGAAAACAAATTTTCATTAGGGAAAGAGTCATCAATGACTTGATTATCTTCTGGTGTAGTCAATCTAGAAAGAAAGTCGGCTACAACATTTATCTTTCTTGGTTTATTAACAATGGTGATGTCAAACTCCTGCATCAGCAACAACCATATTGCTAGCCTACCTGAAATTAGGGGCTTATTCATGAGGTATCTTATTGCTACATGGTTTGTATGAATAAAAATCTGAAACCTTGTTATGTAGTGCCTGAATTTGTTAAGTGCATGATGACTGCCAACATTTCTTTTTTGTCACTGTGTAATTAAATTCAGCCCCTTGTAGGTTTTTGTTGACAAAATAGATTGCATTCTCAATGGTTCCTTCTTTTTGTCCCAATATAGCTCCTACAACATAGTCTGATGCATTTGTATGAATGTGAAAAGGAAGCTCCCAATCAGGACCTTTGAGTACAGGAGCATGGGTTAAAGCTGCTTTGAGATCAAAGAATGCCTTATCACAGTCCTCTATCCACTAGAATTCAGCATCTTTAGTGAGAAGATTGTACAGTGGTGCTTCCATTTTGCTGAAATATTTGATGAAACACCTATAGTACCCTACATGACCCAAGAAACTTCTAACATCTTTTTTCTTTGCAGGAATAGGCAGATTGGTAATCACTTCAATCTTGGTTGGGTCTACTTGAATTCCCTTTTTAGAGATGTAGTGTACAAGGACTACTCCTTCCTGCATCATCATGAAACACTTCTCACTATTCAAGAACAAATTATGGTCTTCACATCTCTATAGAGCCTTCCTTATATTTTCTAGTGTTTTTGCAAAATCAGCACCATAGGTGGTAAAATCATCCATATAAATCTCCATGCAATCATGTGATATGTCTGAAAATATACTAATGACTACCCTTTGAAAATTTGCAGGTGCATTACACAAACCAAATAGAAACACTGAGTAGGCATGATCCCTTATGGGCAAAATGAGTAAAGGTGAATGGCACCTCTTTGATCCCTAGGTGCAATTTGTATTTGATTATAGCCACTGAATCCATCTAGAAAAGAGAAATATTGCTTGCTTGTAAGAGAATCCAATACTTGGTCTATGAAAGGAAGGGAAAAATGATCATTTTTAGTGGTAGAGTTGAGTTCCTTGTAAAGATCAACTAAAGCTCTCCATTACCTCCACTTGCAGGCATATAATCCTGATGGGGACCCCACCCATTGGATTTGTCCTAGATAGGGTGATTAGGCTCTACATCCATCCAATTTTGGAGACACTTACACAAATATCATCTCTTTGATGCAAGGTTGATTCCTACATTTGTGGTTTGCCTTATACTGGTGTGCAATCATGCCATGCTATCCTATGGTATAGAGCAGGTTCGATACTTCGTATACATGGTAGTCAGCCACAAATGCATGTTGGTGGGTCTTTAATAGGTTTTTCAAAGACAACTGCTACTCTTGATTTAGATTATTGTTAATATTTAGATGTTTTCCTTTTGACACTTGCACTTCTGTGGTTAATTCTATTATAGCTAATTCACTAATACTTGGCATTTTTAGTTCATGTGGCAGCAATGTATGAAGCATATTAGTTGCTTTCACCAAGAAGTTCGGTTGAGAGATGAACCAAAATTTTCTTAATGGCCCGAGAACCGGTCTGAGTGGTGGCTCTTCATACACTAGCGAGTTCACGAATTATAGCGGTACGGCACTTCATCTTCTTCCGGCCTGAAGAACATACCCTAACATCGCGGTTATTACTGCCCAGATTATTGTTATTCTCTAACAGCCATATGGGTTGTCCGCATATCATGGGGATGGTTGAGCGGAGGTGCGAGAACAAGATTTTGGTGCTCTTCCATGGGAAACCGTCATATATCCACTTGACTGACATCCAATGTAGACATCATTGGCGGCTAACCATGGCCTTCCCTAGAATAATGGGATACCACCTAGTGTAGCTTTAGGAGTAAGAATCATAAAATCTGCTAGGTACTCCCAAGAATCTAGAGTTACCACAAGGTCCTCTACTATACCATCAAGTTTGATAGTGGAACTATCAGTAAGCTGCAAGACAATAGGAGTAGGTCTCATGTTTGCAACATTTAGTTGTTGCAGGATGTCCTTGGTCATCACATTTATCATTGCCCCCAACTCAATCAGAGCATTCTTGATTTGAATTTTTTTTATAATAAATCCTACCATAGGACTGCCTGGGTCAATGTACTTTGGAACTGTAACTTTTCCAAGCATGATATTTGTCAGTTGTCCTACCACATAAACTATGGTGGGGTCTTTCTTTTTCCTCCCTGTCTTTTTAGGGCATGCTTCCTTGATTGCTTTACCATATATAGGGACATCTTTTATGGCTTGAAACAAAGGTATCTTGATGCATATGTGTTTCAACTAATCCAAGATGTCAAAGATTGTTTCTTCCTTCTCTTCCTTTTGTTTAACAACTTCTAACCTTTGAGGAAATGGTGGATATTGATCAGTCTGCTGAATTGGTTCAATATTTCTAGGCACACTAAGCTGAATGGGAACATTCAGAGGCTCCTCTTCTTCACAGAAGCTTGATGATGATAAAGTAAAGGAGTTGGAAAAAGTGGTTTCCCTAAACTCTGGTGGATATCACTCCACCTCCACCTGACATGTCACGGAAATTGGTGGATCTGAGAGGTATAGTAGTTCGGCTGTTGTGGTTTTGTTATTGATTAGAGTCTTAGGTTGAACTAAATGGCCCAGGTAAGTCCCAAGTGTGTGAACTTGAGCTAGTAGGAGGCATTATAGGCAGGGGTTGTTTGGAGTTGTAGAAGGTGGTTTGCATGTAACTAGTTTATATGCGGGCCATTGTTGTCCTCCCCTCCAATTTGGGTATTTGTTTGCTAGTATACAGGGGGTGTTTGCTTAATTCCCAGAAATTCATGAATTAAAGCACTGAGTTGTTAGGTAGGTGGAGGTTTTGGTGGGTGGGCAATTTATTTGGAGGGTTATTCCAAGGCTGAGGGGGATATCCTCCATAGTTGGATGGATATGTGGGTTTCCATTGGTTTCCATATGCATAAGAATTGAAATATGCCCCAGCAAAAGATAATGCATTTGGTGGCATACCTTGTCTTGGATCCCATCGCCTCCTTTGTGCAATGTAGTAGACTTGATCATCATCACCCTAGATTCACTTGAACTCAGGTGGAATCTACTTGTTGTCAATATTAGCTACCATTTTGCATCTGTAATCCTTCTTTTGTCTGCAATGAGGACAATATTCTACCAACATTACCTCAGCCTCCTCATGCTTCTTCTTTGCTTGAAGTGTATCTAGCTGAGTATCCAGATTGTTTATGATGTCTTGATTGAAGTCTGCCAACAAGTGAGTAATATTCATCCTTGAAACTCCATTGGTGGATGATTTACCCATAGAGGATTGGTAGCCTCTTCCTTTCTTTGAAGTTGCCCTGAAATAGTTCTGACATATCTTCTTAATATCATCCCAAGGAACTTGGGTGATATCTCCTCCTCCCATCAGGTCCAAAGCATCAATGCAGGTCTCAGTGATCCCTCTAAGGAAGAGGAGCTTTTGAGAATCCTCATTGAGTGTATGATGTGGAGATTTCAACAGACAAAATAGAAACCTTGAAATGTAATCCTCCAAACTCTCATCTTCCTTCTGCTGCATCCTAAAGATATAATCTCCTCTCGTGTCACTGCCCCTACAATATTATTTGTACTTCTCAAGAAACTTTGTTTTCATATCATTCCAAGTTTCCACAGTATTCCTACCTAAACTCATAAACCATCTTAATGTAGCTTCTTTCAAGGTGGTAGGAAACAACTTAAGCCTATGAGTATCAGTGGTGTAGTCATAGCTTCTATAGAGGATATCAAACTCAAACAGGAAAGTGTCAGGGTCTTTTGTGACAAGTCCATAGAACTTAGGAAGGACTAAAGCAGTGATGTTCTTGAGGTTGTCAACTTCATTCTGATGAGTACTAGGAAATGGAAAAGATTACTAGTTGGGTCTATTTCTATGTCTATTCTCATTATTCTCATCACTCATGGTTGCTTGATGAAGTTCCAAAGCAAAGGGATTCTCAATTGAATTTTGGTCTTCAAAGGAAGTGTTAGAACTAGTTAGATTGGGAAATGCATCAACAAAAGGGTGTGCTTCTTCTTCTTTTTTGTCTCTTGGAAGATTTTGATGCTCAACTAGCTAGAATGGATCAGGGTCATTAGGAAGGAATCTCCCATGAGCATCTCTCCTCCTTCCTCTATGCATGTGGTATCAACTCAGTATCAGCCAGCTCACACAAAGAATTGGTGAAAGAATAGTGGGTGATTACTTTCCTAAATGAGGGGTATACTAAGAGAAAACTTTCAGAAAATACTACAGCAAGAAAGAAACTATCAATTACTCCAAAGAACTTCCTAGTTTGAAACCATCCCTGACAATGGCGCCAAAAATGTTGGCATCCTTTAATGTGGTTTAATAACTAAGCCTTTAGAATGACTTAGAGGTGCAGACATCTACACTAAGGCTGTCACTCATCATGAGGTGGGCTGCATCCCTTCGAGGGATGTAAAACTTAGAGGAAATGGAGTGAAAGCCAGCAATGTATGTGCACTAGGACTCTACTGCAGTCATCCATAAACTAGGAAAGAAACAATACTAGAAATGAAATGATGGAAAGAAACCAACTTAAACAGTAAACATAAATCAACATCTACACTAAGCGTTAACAACTGGATTAGAAATGAAAGTGGGAATTGAAATCTAATAAATGAGATGAAACTATATCTGCTTGCTTAAAATTCGCGAGGAATAGTCACATAATGGAATTTTCAATGGTTCTGAGGAGCAGAGGCAGGTTGTTGAAATTGAAACTAACTACTAAACAGAAAATAACTTTTAAACTAATAGATGGAATTCTCACCAAGTGGGCCCCCTTGGGTGAGCCTCCCTTAGACTAACTCAAATACAACAACTTAGAATGTCATATTATTTCTTGAAAGCATAAGTACAACATCTCAGCAATAGAACTGTAAAACTGGAAAATGTGAGTACAAACTCAGAATATCCAACCTTGTCAAAATGGGCATTTGACCATTATTTATAGAGAAAAAAACTATTGACTAACCCTAGCTACCTAGGCAGTCAACTCCATCAAAATAGGAGGATGCCACTTATTGAAAGTATAGAAAAATATGGAGGAAGTTATGCATGTGCTAAATTGGTCAAAGCAGATTTGCTTCAACGAGAATCTAGTACAACGCACTCCCTAGATTTGCTCAACAACAAATATGACCATTAAAAAGGTGGTTACATTCTTTTATTTGAATTAGGAATTTCCCTCCATGAGAGTTTTCCTGCTTTGACTTCTTAATGATCAACTTCTTAACTTCTTGGCAACTGACCAACTGGCAAGAGTTTCTCCCACGTAGCAGGCTTTGTTGACATCAACATTTTAGTGGAAACCTACACAATAGCATTAGCATGCACAAAAAAATGTATATCTATAATTACCTTAGTAATATTCATTCAACCACTTGTAAATTCAATATAGATAATTCACATAGCATGAAAATGTCATTAAAGTCACAAAGATAAACTTATGCCCAAGGTCTATGGTTTTAAGAAAAATATCAACAACCAAGTGTCAATGTCTATGATAGAAATAACAAATATATAATGAACCCTATCAAAATTGAGTAATACCATTGAATGTAGCTCGGAGCGATTCCCTATGTTTGGGTGCAAAAGAGGATCATGCCTAGCGTAAATGTACCATTCCTAGCGTAAATCCACAACTTTTGATCAAAGAATCACTTCTTATGACACCAAAACATGAAACCCTCACTTTATGCCATTCCAAAGGGGTTTATTGAAAAACTCTATTCCAGGATCCTACACAACCAACCAAGGCCTCAAACACCTTTAGTTATGTCTACACATGCTTGAAGGTTCATCAAAATTTGTTGCCTCCAAGAGTTTCTACAACTTCCCTCCTCTAACCATCAAATTTCACTCAAAATACACAATTTGACAATTAGGGCATCATGCCCAGGCACTCAACTTGCCTTCCCTACCCTTCCAAAGCTTCAAACACTTCAATATATACCTACTCATGCCAAATCAATCATCTCCCAATCTTTCCTAAGACAATTTCACCAAAACCCAACATCTAAACTCCATTTTTAAGCCAAAATTCACCCAATTTCCTTTGGGACAACAACCAAAAACATTCATAAACATTTTCCCTACTCCTAAATATTATTCCTACATCTAATCCTACCATTTTGGACTCATTCCACTAAGCCACAGAGAGAAACAATAGGTGGAATGAGTCATTTATTCATTTTTAGTCTTCAAACCCTTATGGTTGGCTATACAGACCCGCAGTCAGTAATTTGACAATAAAATTCTTAAAACTCAATGAATTTCCTTCACTCCAAAGCCAAAATCTAGATAACACCTATCTCTTCAAATTTTAAAATATTTTAGGACATAATACTTCTGTACGACCAAGTATAATAGTTTGCAACAGAAAAATTCAATGAAACACACAAAATTACAAGAGAAATCAAGGGATTTTTTTTGTTTTTCCTTCACAAAAACCTTCAACAACCTCTTCCTTCGAGTTCCCTTTGAATTCCCATGACCATTGGGATTCTTCAAGTTTACATTTTTTTGCACTTTTTTCACATTGACAACTTTTCAATTTTTGCAATTTTACATCATTTTGACAAATATGCAACATGAACTCCAAAATGACCCCAAAACCAACTAACATGACTTATTACATTATAAATTGGTCTAATATGACCTTATTCAATTGAAAAAAATCAAAACACAAAACTAACTTAAGACTTCCATGAACCAAATTTGCTCAATAACCTTGGTGCCCCTACACCAAATTTCAATATTTGAGTAAATCTCATTACAACTAAATCTCATTACAATGCCTTAGGTACTCCATTCTCACAGATATTTTACAATGTCACTCATACATTCGAGATTATCTTATAATGTCTACATCATAGGTGCTCATTATGAGGCTAACTTCAAATGAGTAACTTGAGATTCCCTCACTAAGCTTCACACGCTCTTTTATAATGGCTTCAAATCAAAATTGAGATTCATCAAAATCATCAAAATAAGGATGTTGCATTACTTTTTTGGCTGAGATTCTCTTTGATGGCTCATAAATCAACATTTTTTGCAAGGATAGACCAATCAATTTTTAGTAGTTTACTTACAAATACTCAAAGTAAAAGAAGAAAAAGAAAGAGCATCTAAAATGGAAATGAAATGAAAATAGATGGAAGGCACTTACAAACAACAAATCCACACCATTTGGTTCCAACTCAGGAACAACAAGGCATAAATCTTGATGCTTCCATTGAGGATAGGTATGCTAGTCTCTCAACTTAGTCACTCATAGTCATGCATCTTCACTGGGAGTTCCAAGATACCTATTGCACACAACACCTCTCATGAATAGAATAACTTGAAATTTGAAATGCTCATATAATTTCTACATCATAGGTGCTCATGATAAGGTTAACTTTAAATGAATAACTTGAAATTCCCTCACCAAGCTTCGCACACACTTTTGTAATGTCTTAAAATCATAATTGAGATTTGTCAAGATCATCAAAATAAGGATGTTACATTGCTTTTTTAGCTGAGATTCTCTTGGATGGCTCATGAATCTGCATTTTCTGCAAGGGGACACCAATCAATTTTTAGCAGGTTACTTACAAATAGGAAAAGTAAAAGAAGATGATAGCATTGGCATCAAAAAAATTAATGTGCATACAAGTATAAATTAATAAGAACCAATGTGCATACTTACAAATTAATCCAACGAACTGTCTAGGTCTGCTCTACTCTTTATTGTGTCAAGTATTTTCTCATGGTCAGACTCATGGACCTTCCACAAGGTCTTGTTCAAAGTTGCCCACCCCCATATTTATCAAATAAAACATTGATGCCACAACAAGGTTCGGATTAGTGAAGTTAATCTTACGATGCTGTCAAAGTCCCGGAATAATAAATGTTTAACACTCCTATGTGGGTACCTTCTAAGCCACGTTCCAGTAACAACAACTGAGCCTGCAGGGTATTTGATGTTTTCTCCATCTATAACTGGGGCTTCCAATTTATTTTTGGTCTCAACACAATGACAAAAGTAATAGTATGTTCCCTCTTCATTGTCTTCATCTCCAATAACTACATAAACATGCCCTGCATTGATATGTGCAACAAATCTTTTGAGATTAGTCAACATTATGAATATACTACAAAGTAAGATAACAATATGAAATTTCAAAAACTAAGCAAGCAGATATATTAACTAGTTGAACTAGATCTAATATGTGGTCAAAGTCAACTAATGATTCCATATGTGTTAGTTCTAATGTCGTTGGAGGGTGATACGCGGTGAAGTGGGCTAAGATAACTTGTCAACCCACCACTCAATAATCATTCCAAGCTATCATATTATGAAGAACAAAATCGATGTCATCTTTTCTCATGTATCGATATCTACGAACTCCGTGATTTGAGCTAAGGAAAGAGTGCTCACTAACTCTATTAGTGTACAACAATCCTCATATGGTGCAATGTTAGTATCATCCATCAACCAAAAAAATCTATGAATTGAATACATACCTTCATTACCTCGACCCATCAAAGCATTACACCACTCGACGATTGAACTTGCATCTGTCAACTTTGCACTGTCTTTATACGTTAACTCTTCTCGTGCTAATGCTCTTTTCACGCATGATCCTACAACATCATGCTCCCCCTTTCCATGCTCGGCCTCACAAAAGTTCCACATATGCTGAACACTGTAATGACATGCATCCTGCACAACCAATAGAACATGCACGAGTTCTTGAACTGTGCTGCACAGTTATCCGACCATATTATATGCCAACTTTATGCTATGACCCTCTTAGCCAAAACACTGTAGAACATCTAGAAGCAACCTTGCAAGAACTCTAGATAATGTGTGTGATCATCACTAATATAAAAGTGATACTCCCTCAATACCTTCCTTTGGTCCTCTGTACTATCAGCTGCATGAATGAATGCTATGTGCACAAATATCGAAACCTATGTGGAGTCAGAATACTTTCGCGACTACACCCCTCAATGATGTGGTCAGAGTGTGTTCTCGCAGAAAGTCGTAACCACTTATACGATGCTGCCAACTGGAAAGGTGTCCTTGCATAGCTTGAATTGTGTGTCCAGCCATCGGGCTCTATGGGTATGCCTTGCATACGCATACACTATATTGTCACGAAACATGGACATAAACTGATACACTAGAATCTTCTAAATAACCAAATCACACCTTTTTGCTTGAGACCCATCTTTTGTAATGTATGCCATTGTTTTATACTTCTCAAACTCTATTAGTTTCTATCCCACCTCATTTGTGATTTCCATATGTTGACATATTGGCATAACCCTGCAAGCCATTGCAACACTTGCATGAACCATCCAAGCATGTTGTCTTGTAGAATATTTGGTCATCCTCTATTTCACATAATTTTTTTGATAAAAACTCTCTTGAAGATGTTAGTGGGGCTTCTATGCCACAATCCTGCAAAACATCGTTAGTATGCAAGTCTAAATATATAGAATGATAAACATCATAATGGTTAGAGAATTCAATATGTAGTCTGCAACAACAAGTAGTGCATGTGTGATTTATCTTGACATAAAAAAGTTTAAGCATTTCAAAAAATCTTTGGCAAATACTAATTTGAGGATAACCCTGTTGAAATTTATGAAAAAATTGGGTTTGAGTCGTATCCAAAAAATGCTTTGGATGTGGCTCATGGTTCTGACTACAGATTCTCCTTCTTAACACATCCCTTTGATTCAGAGATGGCCTTGTGTTATTCTTCCAATACTCTTCAATTAGTGTTATTCATTTGAATTGGTGCCCTCAATTCTTTTCCACCTTTGAACGGCTCTTAATAAAGTTTTTCTACTAATTCTCATTTGTTCACTCATCTTTCTAATGAAACAAAATCTCTTTGTTTGACTACTTACCAAAGTCGATGTAATGACACTTCGGGTGACATTACTATCCTTTGAGTGTAAGGTCTTACCTACACTCTCATATGCATCCATCAAATTCTTCACAATAGTTTTTTCACTCGATGCATTCAATGTTCTCAACCCAAGAGTCTTCATGATGTTTCTATACTTTATACCCCACATCATTTCAACAAATAGTTGACATCTTGTGGTCTCATTTATCCTTTCAAAGAACTATCAAAACTTATCGATATTCTACAAGTGTGTGGCCGGAATCTTACCTTCCATGTGCCGCAAAATATCCTCATCAATATTAATCAAAAACTTTGGCTTTCTACGCAAAATTCTAGGTGGTGTTCTCTTAGGTACATACATCTCTACATTACCAATTTCATCAATATTTAATTGAGGTGGGCTAGATTGCGTACCTTCGATCAAGGGTAGAATAGAAGACATACCTCGAGGTTCATGTGGGGATGAGATGGCATACCTTCTTTCAAACCGAAAGTGATGATGTACTCTCAACTTGAGATGCGGTGGATGGTGTCCAACCATATTCAATTGCAGTAGATGGTGTCCCTCCATATTCACTTGCGGTAGATGGTGTCCCTCCATATTCGCTTATGCTTAATGGTTTCCCTTCATATTCAATTGCCGTAGAGGGTGTGTCTTCAACTATGATATCAAAATTTATCTTACCCCGATGCTTTCGCATTCGTGCCCTTTGTGCTACCAATGCTTGTTCTCTTTTCTACGGTTGAGGTTCCTCTTTAGTTGGCTTGTCTTCATCAATTGTACCCAATTTCTTCTTTTCACGATATGCCGCCACCCATTCTCTCTCCTTTGCTTTTTTGGTTTCATACTCTTTTTCTGTTAGTTTATTCCTTGTTTGTTTCTTCGGCATGGCAGATAATTTTACCTATAGAATGGTAATGAGATGAATATTAGTTCCTCAAAAATGTATCCATTCAAATAAATGAAATATATGTCATTCAAGGCTTCATAAAAAATACTTACAATCATCATGTAGAAGAGTGTTTCTAGAATAGACAAAGGTGACATGAATTTTTTTTATGGAATGCCTTAAAGAAATGTGGTAATGTGGCATGCCATGATTGCAAGATAGGTTGAAAATGGAAGCGTGGACAAGCCATGTGGTGTACGGGCACCTAGCTAAGTTGTAATTTTGGTTTTGTGATAGGTCATTAGGTGTTTTATGTCTTTTTTGTCATGAATAAGGTCTGAAACCCTATTTTGAAGGGTCGTGGTTGCTTGAAATGAGAAATTGACTCATTCCACCTATTGTAAATATTGTGACTCGGTGGAATGAGTTCAAAATGGTAGGAATAGATGTTTGAATGAGATTTAGGAGCAAGGGAGGCCTTGAAAGTGGTTTTGTGTGATGCCCTAGGTGGCATTCCTTTGTTTTTTGATCAAATTTGGTGGTTAGAGGGTGGTGATAGGTGAAACTCTTGGGGGCAGAAACTTTTGAAGGTTAATTAAATTTTTGCAGACAATTTTCAAAGTGTTTGAAGTGTTGTTAGATTGAAAATAGTTTGGGAAGGCATATTTCCAATAAACCCTCCCTAAAACAAGCCAAATTGAGGGTTTCATGGTTGGGTGAGTTAGTGGGTCTTCCTATGATTAAAAATGGTGGATCTTGAGGTGTTACAACCTGGTACATGACTATCCAAAGGAATTTTTAGTGGGCAGTAACTTTAAAGGGGTGTTCCTTTGTAAAAGTGACCTAATTGAAGGTTTACAATAGCGTAGAAGCACTTTTTTGAGGGTTTTGTTCTAAAAGAGTTGTATGAGTTATTGTGATATGTTGTGTAAGGACATAAAGGGTGTCTAAAAATTTATTTGGTTAGTGGGTTCTATTTTGGATTTGTGAGATAGGACCTAGAAACCGAGTTGGTAGACCTACAAGGCAAACAAAGAGATTGTGAGAAATCCAAGAGCTAGGGTTCTAAGAGCTGCAAAGTTATTTTAAAGGACTTGAATTATGGTTGATGAAGGATTTCCTCCCTACTCTGCATCAGCATGTGAATTCTATGAGGCATATGTTGCCCCTACCTTCTCAACCCTACCACGTTGGTGGGCTTGTGAGCAAGCTCACTAGCCCGCCAATGCAATAGGGTTGAGAAGGTAGGGGCAGCGTATGCCTCATAGAAATGAGGTCTCACAGAGATGTACTAGCGTACCAATGTAGTAGGGTTGAGAAGGTAGGGGCAGTGTATGCCTCATAGAAATGTGGTCTCACAGAGATGTACATCACCGTGAGACCCCATTTCTATGAGGCATACATTGCCCCTACCTTCTCAACCCTATCGCATTAGCAAGCTAGTGGAGCATTGGAAAGATAGCTCATTCACTAGCCTACCAATGCAGTAGGGTTGAGAAGGTAGGGGCAGCATATGCCTCATAGAAATGGGGTCCCATAGTGATATCACTGTGAGACCCCATTCCTATGAGGCATATGTTGCCCCTACCTTATCACTATAAGACCCCATTTCTATGAGGCATATGTTTCCCCTACCTTCTCAACCCTACCACATTAGCAAGCTAGTGGAGCATTGTTGTTACGTAGAATATAGAATGGGGTATCATGGCATGACACCCCATTTCTATGAGGCATACACTGCCCCTGCCTTCTCAACCCTACCACATTAGCAGGCTAGTGGCTGAGCTCACTATCTTTCCAAGCTCACTAGCTTGTCAATGCTACCACATTTTTCATACATTTATATGAAAACATTATTGTCAAACAATTCAAATGCTTTGTCCATGCTTCCATTTTGAGCCATGATTGCAAGATAGGCTACACCTTTCCCCATGTTGCTAACTTAGCCTTGAATAAAGAGTCTTGAAATAGTGGAGAGAAGGGTTAGAATCCCTTGTAGGTAGACTAATCAAGGAAACATTTAAAATATATCACAACATAAGTGATGAGGTAGCTTTAGTGATGAGGTAATTTAGAAATAGATATGAAAACCAAAATAGTTTCAAAGATCTATCAATGTGGGAGGAGTATATTCCAATTTTTTAGAGACATGTATGGAAAATTTGGTAGCATAGACAAGGCAATTAGTTGGTTGGTATAACTGTTTGAAAAAATAACTCAATGAAAGCTTTGGAGAGTGGTATGCACATCCATAATAAAGGATTGAGAAATCATGTTTTATTTTACTTCCTTAAAACTTATGTCATATATATGTGTATAGAAAATGTGGAAGCATACACAAGGTAAGTCAATTGTTAAATAACAAAATGCCTCAAAGAGATGTGGTTTAA
>VDFB02089392.1:127994-334890 GCA_007258455.2 Sequoia sempervirens | reverse complement strand
CCATTATAACAAAGATTTCTAGACTCATGATGAGGGAACCAATTTCCTAATAGAAAATATTAAAATAGTGACTGATAATGGGAAATAGGGAGTCAACAACAAAATAGAACACTCATTTGATTCCAAGGAAACAAATCCTAAAAAATTTCTAAATGCAATAAGGGTTTAAGATAGGACATAAGAATTAAGGTTCCATCACTCCAAATGGCATTTTTTGATTGACTCGATGTTGTAGCCAATTTGAGTCAAAATTTCAAACTCAATTGACTCTATTTGAGCCAAGCAACATCCCAATTATCTTGAGATCAACAGACAATATTCAAAGTTTCTAAATGGGTTGATAGAGTTGTTCTAGTTCACGAGAGTGAGCAGTAATGGCGGATATGACGTTTTTCTCATCAAATTAAAGAACTCCTTCACCATAAGACAAAGACTTAAAGCATAATTTGGATTTATCAAAGCATCCTTAAGAATTTGGAGATCAATTATAGTGCAATACGAGGCTTCTTGCATCCAAAATTAGGGTTTCTAGCAATTCGAGTACCAGTAAGTGAATTTTATATCCTCTACACCTAATTTTTTGCAAATTTGTGTGCAATTTCTAGTTTTATGCTCTTAGAAATCACTTGCTAGGGAATCTTTTAAGGTTTGATGTTCATCAATTAGATTTTAAGTGTTTTGAATTCACTTTATATTCCTACATTGAACCTTGAACCCTAGCTACATTTAGGTAAACCAATTTCAAGGCAAAACAATTTTACAAGGCTTGAGGATAGATAGACCCTAGTTCACATAGTATCTCATTTGAATGGCACCCCAAATGCCCAAGCTTCTAATTCCACCTATAAGAGAGGCCTTCATGATGATCTGTTTGACCAATTGAAGAGCTTAGACACAACTATGGATAAATTTCAAGGTAAAACAATTTTCCAAGGCCTGAGGATAGATAAGGGCATCATTGATAAATAGTATGGCATTAAGGATGTAGATTTACAATAACCTTTGGATGAGAATTGTTTAAATATTGGTTTGGGAGGAGAAATGCTAGTATTCCTACCTACAACGGTTAGAGATTGGATATGGGAAAAATTTCCATTCCCAATGTGTATTTGGATATTGACCTACTGAAAGCCATTACAATGAACTATAACCCCAATGTTAGGGTTGTGAGGTTAATTGTAGGTGTTGAGATGGTGAATTTGATCTATCAAGGATTTATTAAGGTTTTCAATCTCAACACTGATGTAGAGGAAAAGATCAACATTAAAGCTTTGAGAAAGGAGTATGAAACCAATATGTATACTTTAAAAGTAATAATTCTAGCAAAATTCATGATAAAAGGGAAAGGAGGGATTAAAATGAATCTCACATCTACAAACAAAGAGCCCAATCACACATCCTTTCAAGCTTTGCGATTCGGGAATACTATTAAAATAATGCCAATATCAAACATGAAAAGGGTAGAAGGGATCCTCGATCCTCGATGCCTAATCAAGCATAAATAGATCCTTAAGGGTAGAAGGGATCCCTGATCTCCAATGCTTGATGAGATAAAGCTTAATAAAATAATTCACCTTACGAGGCAAAGGTAAAAGGGATTCTCAATCCTTGACCTTCAGATTGAACATAGTTATAACATGAATGCACTTAGATGGTAAAGCAAGGGGTATTAGAGATCCCCGATCCCCATCACTTGAAAAGGTGAATGAAAGAAAACTAAACTCATAAGTACAAGTGCTTATAGTAGTGGGTAGGGGGGTAAGCCCAAAGGCTAATCCCTAAAGCTTTTGCATAACTTCTTTTTGAAAAGTTGTAACTTTGAGATGAAAAATGTAAAGTTTATGTTATCTAACTTGGATTCTTTTGTAGGGGCTCCTTTCTTTGAATATGTAAATTTTAATATATGGTACTTATGTCTGTAGAAAGGATACCACATAAGGATCTAGATCAGATGAAATACCAATACAAAGGTTATCACCTACCTTCTAATATATTTTCCCCATACAATGAGATTAGAGACACTGACCTTGGACATGTCAAACTAGACGAGTTTAAGCGAAGGTTTAGTAATGATGGTGCCGAGACTTCAATGGAAGCTCTTTCCAAGTCAAGATTGGTGGAAGATGTTGTATTCTTGTTTATAGTTCAATCTCTAGAACTAGTATTTACATGTGCCCAACATTATAATCATAAGAGCTGGAAGGTCAATGGGTCCAATGGAGAGATTGAATTGGATTTGGCTTAGGTGAAATGATAGAGAAGGTTTTCAAAATTCCTTCACATTGAATATAAAATAGTAGGTTTGCAGAAAGTGATCAACTACTTTTATGACTATTCAATCAATAATTTGAATTACATAAATGACCACTTATTGGAGAATCCTAGCAAGGTGACTGCTAAACTAGAAAAGATACAACACAAGAATGAATATAAAGAGGTCAAGGACCTGATTGTATTATTGAGTTAGGTGTTTGGGAAACCAAATGCAAAGGATTTATATCCCTGAATGGTGAGATTTATGAAAATCATTAATTCTTCCCACAAGAATAAAATTGATTGGTCTCAACTTATCAATGACACCATCCATGAATAGATGTGCAATTCTCTTTCAACATCCAAGTTTTACATGACCTCATACCTTGCTTAACTACTAGTTTCACAAGCCCCATTCATAGGACTCACCAAGGTACAGGCTCTTTTGAGCTTAGGGAGATAACTATTTATCAACATTATCCCTAGTTGGAATCAGGGGCAAGTTTTCACCATTTTTATGTTGTTAATGATAATTTCATTTATATGATAATTCAAGTTTTGGAGGGAGACTTTCCCTAGGATGATCTCCAATGAAGCCATATCAATGATTGAAGAAATTGGATATTGGTTTATCTAGTATAAGACATTCACTTACATTAGGGTTGTAAGTTTTCACAAAATGCCAGACAAGCTTCCCCGATACTTGTCAGATAAATTTGTTTTGCTAGAAGTTTGCAGGAAGATCATAGAAGTGCAACAACTTATTGCAAGAAAACATAAGCATGAATATTTTTTTCTAAGAAATAGGAGTGTATTCTTGTGCAAATGCACAAAATGCTAATAATGTAGAAATTGAGATGTCAAGATATATTTTTGAATTATACAATGATGCTTTGGGAAGATTTGACCCCATTGGGAAGATTAGTAAAGTGATGGGTGCATACTCCATCCATAAGCCCAAGCTTAAAGATCATTGGGAAAAATATGAAGAGGAATATGGACTGAGAATGAAAGATTAGTGTTGATTGATAATATTTTTGATGAGACACTATTTAAAGGTTTTGATTCCAAAAGAACAAATAGAAGATGGAAAGGTTTTGGATCCTGCTTATGCAGCCCAATTTTTTTTTGATATTCTTATTAACACCTAAGTACGCACCATTGCTAAGTTGCAAAACTTAGCTTACTAGTGAAACATGGGATCCTTTTTCAGGTTTGTGGATCACCTATGATGGAAAGGAACCTCTAGAGAGGGCTGGTTCCCTTGATACCTCACCTAAAATGAACTAAACTATTGCTTTACTGAGAAAAAGGTAGGAGGATAACATAAACTAAAATCTAAGTACGTGAGGTGATACACCAAAATGTTTTCTCAAGATTTTGACTATTGATTTGACACACAAAACACCAATAACTCAGATATTTCTACACAATTCAGTTTAAATATACCCATGTATCAACATTTCATAGAGAGGTTGAGTGTTTTTAGTCCTAAAAGGAAGAAAATTGAGCATTCTTCACAAATAGGAGTTGTTTTCAGTTAAACACAAACTATAACCTACACAAAATATGCTTTTCCTATTCAAAGGTGTCAAAATAAGACATATTTTTAAGGATTCGTACATGAAATCACATAAATAAACATCAATTACTAGTTGGACACAATAGAAAATAGGCCTTAGAAGCTAGCAAACTAAAATATTTATTGCTGAAAAGGTGTTTTACAATAGTACATGCCTGAAAAAATGACTGATTTTCTCTTTGAAATATGAAAATTACATTTTCTCCTCAGTCTTAGAGACTGGTTTTTTGAGTTACAATATGATGTTTTTGCTGAGAAGAACTTACACAAGTTACAACCCACAACAAAAAATGCAAGAACTAACTAAAAAATTGAGCCTAGTTTCCCTTTTGGCTATCCTATGCTAGAGAGAATGTAGGACAACATCAAAGACTATTAAATGCCCCTTTTAAATTTTTTGTTGAATGTTTTTTCATTTGGGCGCTTGAAACTACCTTTATTTCATGATTTGAATTCTTGAAACCTCTTGGTGGCGTTGGAAAAAGATAAGTTTGACCTTTCAACTATTATCAACTACTCTATCTTCTCAAGAAGTGATAAAAAATGTTGCAACAAGCCCCTTGAAACTCTCCAACTACTGTCCCAGCCATCAAACTACCCTTTACTATTGAAAAATTTCCACCTAGATGCTTGTATGCTATCCCTTAACTGCTCATAAAGGCCCCAAACTACTTAACCTCTTTCATAAATGCTTTTAAGACCCTTATCCAGATGTGCTTGAAAAGCTTAAACCCCCTTATTGCATTGAAAAAAAATGATGCATTCAATCTCTATTTTCCAAAGTTTGAAGAAAACTCCTCCATCTATTTATTATGATTGACTTGTTATGACTTTCTCTTGTGGCTATTGTAAAATCTTCAATCTCATCTCAACATCACTCATTGTATGATTGCTAAGGGCTCCTAATATCCTTAAAATGACAATTTCCCTTCATTCATAACATCTGCTGCAATCTTTATTGACATATCCCCTTAGCATAAAAGTCCTCACTCCACTATAACATTAACATGCTAATGACTGCATAAGCTTGTTCATTGTACAATTGTGATCGTTTTATGGAATCTCACTTGTATGTAGCTTTGTCATTTTGGTACAAAACTTCAAAAATTTTCTTTGGTTGTCCTATTTCTTTCTAGAGAACTGTCTTCTTACTCCTCATTGCATGGTTTTCAAACACAACTCTTATAATTTACCATTCCTTACATCCATTTTTTACATCCTTACAGTGAACTTGAAAGCTCTTCATGATTGTATTAAGATCTTTGAATTTCATGTAATCCATGAATACTATTTTTTATTTTCCCATGGTGGTCATTAAGAGTATTCCATTGGTAAATGCCCGTATCCTTCACCATTGTGCCCTTGAGACTTTTTCCTATTCAGTGTGTTGTTCAAATGTTAGAGACTACCCCTATTATTTTATGACAGTCCCATGCCTATTACTGTCAACACTACCATAGCTCTATCACTATTATAATTTGGAAAATAAATGACTATGTGACTAAAATTTTTAGTCACAACAACTAAAAATGACTAAATTCTACTAATTTTTTTCAACTCAGCTATAAATGAGTAAATAAATGACTAATTTGGTTGTGACTAAAAAAAATTTAGTCACAAAAATAATTTAGTGACTAAATAGTTAGTCATTTATTTAGCCACAATCCATTTGAATAGATCATTTAAAGAATAAAAAATCAATAATTCTATTCCTAATTTTCATTTTAATAAACACACTCTAAAACTTTTGTCGAAACTTTATTTTCAGGCGTAGCCCACAAAAATGGAGAATTTAAATGACATAATTTTTATTTTAATAAACATACTCTAAAACCTTTGTCGAAACCTTATTTTTCAGGTGTAGCCTACCAAAATGGAGAAGTGAAATGACATACTTATATTCTCCTTGTAAATAGTTGAAGCTGGTTGGGTTCAAGCTTTTCAATAAAGAATGACAGAGAATGGTAAGGAGATGTGCATGACAGGAGGCATAGGATTCATTGTTGCTTATCTAATTCTTGCTCTGCTCAACAAGAGTTACATTTTTTGTGCTACTGTTTGTAATCTAGGTATTTAATTGACATATAGTTGCATAATTTTATATTCTTTCAAATGCTTTTGAAGTATCAATGTATCTTATATAGGGTTTAGATTGATTTCTTTTATTTTAAAAAATAAATAAATGATGTATTTTCGTGTGATTAGATAATGTCCTCTTTGGAACTATATTCATTGCTCCAACTACTATGGTTTTGCATGTGACATTTTTAATATCTTCATGATAGTGGCTTTTAAATAGATCCCAGTCTTTGCTTTAATCTTTATCATGGTAACACTTGAGTTCAATAATCTACCTTCAATCTCTTCTAAGAATGTTGTCTTAAGCTAGACTACATAGTATGCATATAAATAAAGTCCTTCATACTTGCCATTGTTCCAAACCAACACTCACTGCCTTGCTTAAAATGCTGCCTACATAAGCACAATAACATGTTTTAAAATCATAGTTGCTAGTGATTGACCATTAAGGTCACCACTTTCATCAAGATATAATGAGATTTTTGTCTTCAAACTCAAGGCATTATGCAAGATAACATTGCAAATTATTTGATATGTAGGGTTTTATTTTCTTGCACATTTACTGTTTTGCTAACTGCCTTAAGACTGTATATTGCACCCTCAGCTACAATATCAAACGACTCACTCACTATCACTTGAAGATTCCTTTCATGAACATCCTTCTATAAAATCAAACTATGCCATATAGATTGCCTACTTATTGCAAGGGACTCATTGTTTCAGGGTAATGTGGGTCTTAAGATCCTTCAATCTTATTGTCACAACTTCACAGTCCACAAGGTATTATTCACTATTCTCCCATCTTTGATGAATCTCAAAAAACTGCTCAAACATGCAATCCACTACCTCCATTATACAATGGCTAAGAAGAAACATTGAACCTATGATTACCACTATTACTTCATTTGGACAATCATTCCCTGATTGCATTTTCCTTGTTTAACACTATTAATAGCATTTGAAAAACCCTTAAGGTCAGCAAGGGGGTAAGGAAACTCACTGTTAAAATCTCTACTCTACTATGCAAGGTTTAAGCTTTATTATCTTGTCATTGCTTAGCCTCTTTTTGACTGTCACACCTCAAGTGAGTGAAGTAGAATGCTTCTTATGCTGAAACCCATCCTATAAACTTTCTTTAAGCTACATTTAGGAGGCTTCATGGATTTTTTGTGATTTATACAACTTTGTTTTGATAGTAAATGACATCGGATTCTTTTTGAAAATAAAATGATTTATTAATTATAGTTGTATATGATGATTAAATATTTTATTTAGAAGGGGTTAATGTATGGCATTTTTTATGTGTAGGAAGAATAGATTGTGATGCAACATTTGAGTATGGACGGTTCAAGAAAACTTGGATTGCTATTAGTGACATAACTAGGTTGGAGTACCTTGAGCTGATCTGAAATAGTTCTAGGTGTTTTTGCTCGGAAGTAAAATATGAGTATAGGAATAAAAATGTAGGTGGAATGAAACATTAGTTTCCACTTGATTACATCTTAAGGGTCAGTCAATTGCTCCAAATTTCTAGTTGATTTCTCTAAATATACGATAGAGAAAGTTCTTATTTTCTAAAGATAAAATCATAAATATGTTAGTCCAATTTGAGATGCAATTTGAGGTCGTGAATATCCGACAGAGAAAGTTCCTACAGTCTAAAGATAAAATCATAAATCTGTTGGTCCAATTTGAGTCCAATTTGAGGTTATGAATATCCGATAGAGAAAGTTCCTACATTCTAAAGATAGAATCATAAATTTTCTTGGTCCAATTTGAGGTCCAATTGTAAGGTTTTGTCTTTTTAATTATACTTTTTAACATTTGTCTTGATACAAATTATTACTTTAGAATTATGGTATTGCTTTTCTTCTAATGTTTTCAACCCTCATTTCAGGGAAGAGCTTTGAAGATGGTTCCTTTAGATTGAGACTACACTTTTCTGCTATAGGTTATGCCTAGAAACACTAGAAGCTGAGGTACTGTCATACTTAGAGCAAAAGTAGGATTCATGCAATGACGAGATACTCATATTTGGAGCTTTGGTTAAGAACTTTAAATTTTTGGCTATGTGCATAGAGAATGTTCATGGAGGAGTGAAAACTTCCTTACAAAGCAATTACCACATCAAAGTTCGAGGTGAATTGCATCTGCTATTTTATGTTTATATGGATTTGTTCTAACCTATAGTTAATTGTTGTTGCATAACATATAGGATAAATAGTTGTTCATATACCATTGTTTCAAATTCAAAATTGTTATACATTATTCTAGGAGAAAATCACAAGGGGAAGTCTATACATAAGACACCATTGTTTCAAATTGAAATTTTTTGTCTCTTTCACATTTTTTTGCTTCATTTATTTGATCTAAGATAGCATGCGGTATAGAAGATTCTCTCAAAATCACAGTAAAATCCTTTATTCTGGGAATAATGTTTAAAATATTCCCATCATAACAATGAACAAAAGCATTATTAATATGAACTTTGCAAGAGTTTCATCAAATTATACTTTTCCACTCTCTTTTCTATTCTAAATTTTATTCCCAATTTCATCCATGAAGAACTTCCTCAGCCTATAGATCCTATTGTTAGCCATAACTTTACCAGGTGTTGAGCTTCGAGCTTTTACCCAAGAAACAATTGAAAAAATTTAGCCTTACCAGATACAATGTGTTGAAAAGCTCTTTGAAGTTATTCTGGAAAAGAGTTCCCAACAGTATAATGTGCAAATGACTTAGAGGACAAATCTTTGATTTCAATGGCCTTGCATAACACTTGAAGAAATTTCCATTCATGCCTTAGAATTTAAAAACCATATATAGGGCATATGAAACATAGCTTATTGAAATCACTGTTGAGACAAAACTCCCGAAGATCACCACAGTAGACTGCTAGACAACTTTCTCCATTCATGTCACAATGTAAGGTCCTTGTAGGTTGAAAGTATCACCCTTGAAAATATACCACTGTATTGACAATTTCTTGAGGACTAAGGGTCCCACTTGGAGTTAAAAAATAATCTCATATGCATTCATTCTTAGGTTCATATTTCAATTTTTTATACTTATGTGTAGCTTCTAATGAGTTTGGAAAACTGCATTGTGTAAAATGAGAAGCTCCTTCAGCCAATTGTGTTGTTTCTTGAAGTTGATAGCATGGAAGAATTTGCAACACTTTCTTCCAACATTGAAATCACTGACCTTCAAAACAAAGATACTAGGACTGTCCCTTCAACATTTGTGAAGTCACTTCCTTAATCAAATTGGTCACTATCCTTTCATCATATTTGTTTGGAATTTTATTGTACTATGACAGTCCTCACACAATGACCACCATATCATGATTGTGAAAATTCTGAACCCATCATTTGGATAGTCAAAACTTCCACCTCACATCCATAAGAATAAGATACACTAAGAATGCACAGTCCTAAGTAAGTGTATTAAACTTGGCGATCCTTGTTTTTTTGTCATATGTTGTAGTTACAAGTGCCCTTCTAGACATACATGAAAATGTGAAAGCATAGAAAAGGTGAAGCCCACATCACCGTAGGCATGACTTGAAGTGCTTGCAGGAGAGTGGGTATCCATGATATCACATTTCTTTGAGGCATTTTTTGAAATAGTTTGCTTGCCTTTTCTATGCTTCCACATTTTCTTGTATGTCTAGTAGGGAACTTGTAACTTGAATATATGACAAAAAATACCTACTGTTATGCTTTGATGGATGTCCCATGATCAAGATCTATATAAAAAGGTTGACTTGTATATTGGGTGGCTAGGTGTTCTATAGTGCTATACAAGTTTAAGATTTTCCTTTTGTTGAATTTTAAATAACATTCTTATCTTTGGGCTAGGATTTTTGCTATAATATCTCTTTTTGTTATCTTTTCAATAGTGCTTGATTTATAGATTGCAATTGTTGGCAGCTATGCCATAGCTTGCTTATATATTTGTGATTTACACCTTAATTATAGTGCTAAAAGAGCCATATATTTAAACCTTATTAATTTTGAATTGGTTTAGTGGGAAGTCTCACATGCCCTATTTTCCTAAGTGACTTGAGTCTAATGCATGTGTTTTTGTCTTGGACAATTTATGGCATTTACCTATTAGAATTATGTGCCTCAAATTCACTGGTGGATCCCCAACTTTGTCATTATCAAGTCATATTACACCAAGTGATGAGTTTAGGCCTTTACTGCCATCCCCTAGTGTCTCATGGAGCGATTGGAAGTGGAGTGGTACTTACCGCTCCCCCACAGAGGTGTTAGATTGAGCTTGTGGTAGTGTAGTGTTACTGCCATTCCATAGTGCTTCCATGTTGACTAGTGTGGTATAGTGGTTGTTACTGCTACCCCACAACGATGGTCAAAGGTATCTTGCGATGGTGCGGTATAGTCATCACCAAATCATGATGGTGTACGAGGTTTGGTGCAATAGAGTGGTAGATATCACCATACCATGATGGGCTAGTTTGTGTATAATAGTGTAATGGTGGATGGTGGATGATTGGATATCTTTAGAAACATTGAAAAACTATAAAGATAAATATAGCCATTTTTTAATAGTCAAGGATTGAACATTTTGAGTGGTGAAAATCATGTATTATAATTTTTTTTAGAATAAGCTACTTGGAAGTTATTGTCTCTTCTATTTACTATTTAGTTTGGTCTATATTAATATAAAATTGTTCTTTAATTCATGCAGGGTTAATGATGCAATGGAATCTAAAAAGATGGTTATTGTGCAGTAAGATTTTACCTATTTCTTTTAGTATTTTGATTGTATTATTTTTTTTAATCATTTATTTAAAATTGGTCTCCTTTTTGTTGGCTTTGATGAATTGTAATGCTTATTCAGATGTTTATCCTATGAAACTTAGAACTGTCTGGGTAAGGTGAAGTTGGAATGAAAGTTGAAAAAACCTTTTGCAAAAGTACATTTGGATATTTCTACCAAACTGCTTGAGTTTTGTAATTTGATGTAGGAATGGTTCATATGTGTGTGTACATGGAAGTTATAGAATAAGATACATGTGAATTATTTCTCTATGAGGTGTGTATTGAAAACTTATAAGTTAAATTCCTAAATGTGTTTGGTTTAGAATGCATACATTGACTCAAAAGTGCAGTCTTGCTTAGCTCCAATTTTTTCTCAAATTCATATTAGATGCAAGAAAGTTTTGTGCAACAACTTCTAAATGAAATTTGTTGGACACATCAATGTGTTCTTGCCTAGAATTTTAGAGGATATTTTCAAGTACATTTGTACTTGAATACCATGCTTGCTTTGTAAAATGTGGAATTAGTAAGCAAGTTACTATATTCTCGTCAAACATTTTAATGGTATCTGTTGTCTAAATTGATTGCTAATGGGAATTTTCTTCTATACACTAGTGTCTTCCGATTGGTGTTCCTCTAATCGATTGATTAACTCCAATGTCACAACTGGCACTAGATATTATCTATGCCAATAATTGTAGGCATGGAAATGAGTGCCAAGAACTATGTCACTTGTATGCCTACTTGTGTTGTTTGCTTGTAGCTTGTATTTGATTCCTTTAGTAAAGTTGAGTGGTCTTTATATTTTATTTTTTAAAATTTATGTGACTTTAATTTTGACGAATGTGACTCTTCAGGCATGTTATATCTGTATTCATTGGATTGACAATTTATTTTGAATTTTGAATTTTATTGATATTACTTTTGAAATGATTAATTAGGCCTATTACTGATTTCAATGAAATAACATTCCATAACTTGGAATGCATCTTTACAGATCTCTACAATCTTAAAGTTCCTACATTCTATTAATTAGGCCTCATTGTAGGGAATTTAATGTTTTTTCTTACATTCTGTAATAGACTTGAAAAGACATTGTCTCATGAAAGATCCTACCCAAGAATATAAAACAAACATGATGTGCATTTTATTTCAAATTTTAGTGATTGTTCTCATGCATTTTTTTATGGTTTTTGTGTATAATACTAATTTGAGTAACTATTTTCTCTTTTTCCAGGTGGCTATTGACAACATCTCACATGGACCATGTCCTTAGTACACTCCTAATTACTTGTTCCTCCTCTAGACAATTTTGTGCACTGATCCCAGGTACTATCAATTGATAGAAATATATTTCTAATGTTGAATCTGAAGATTTTTTGAAGAGAGGTCTTATTTGTTGAGTAAATTTTGTAGGGAATTATAAAATTTGCACTTATGATGTCTCAAATGGAGGGTGGTTTTCCAATTTATTACATTGTCATCACAAATCTCTTTCTTTAGGTAATTGCTTTCTAGTTGATGTAAATTCATATATCTTCTTCCTATTGATAAAGAGCTTATGGTTTTTGATATGGAACTCTAAAGTTGAGGTGACTATTAAACTATTGCTTTCAATGTAATTTTTTTTGTTATATGATTATTTCTTGTTGTGCCTGTATTGGGTGTAGATTCATGCATCAAGTTTTTTGAATAATTCAAGTCTCATGAAGGCTATATTTCTTCTTGGGTGCATATTTGAGCTCCAAGTGATTTGAATTTGGATTGTCACTTGTATCACTTTTTCACTGATATTCATTGATCTATTTGATGAGGAGGTAATTTTGTAGTGGCTTGGGAACCTTGTACTTATATGGTAAAATGTATTTTCAATGTCATTAGTAGTGAGGATCCTGACATTCACTTCAAATACATTGAAGCAACCAAAACTAGAAAAATCAAGGACGTGGAACGTGTAACTAGAGAGTCAAACTTCTATTATGCTAAAAAGACAAAGAAATTTCTTATGGAAGCAAGACTTCCAGATCATTCTTGTCCAGTAATAAATGTTTGTGATCGGTTTGGATTTATCCACTATCATGTTCAGTAAAGCTTATTAGTCAAGGTATATGCTTAACATAGTTCTTAGTCCATACTGAGTATTCATGGGGTGAAGTTTGTAGATGAGTCTTTCATAGGACCTTTAGGATTCATTTTTCAAGTAGTTCTTTCATGTTTTGGAGCTATATAAGCAAAAAATAGAGCATTGTAACTCAATTTTCTTAGTCACAGAACTGAGAAACACACTTTTTAACACATTTTTCAAAGCAAAGACATATTTAAGTCTTGTATCTGTTGTAAGAACACATTTTCTCAATAAAAATTTAGTATTTTTCCTTCTTAATAGATGTTTCATTATGTGCAAATGAATGATTGATTATGTTTTTCTATGTTTTATGTTTAAACCTCAAAATCATTATCTCATTTCCAACACTTTTAGGCGAAAATTAGTTATGAACAAAAATAATTAAATAAACTACCAATTGACTAATTATACTACCAATTGACATAAAATAGTGAGTAAATATGACAAAAAATATATGAACAAATATACTACCAGTTGATAGAAATTAGTGAATAAATATACTACTTGTTGGTGTTCCAAATCGAACCAGACCAATGAATCCTATAGACTAGCCACTTTCTAATGATCAGATTCAATGGGGGATTTGGCCAACTGACATGAAATGGAATGAGAACATATTTCACCTACACTTTAGGCTCTGTAAGACCTAGGGGGTGGCCATTCAACAATACCTAAGGATTTAGACACCCAATTAACAAGATATTGCTTAACAGATAATGTTCTCATGGAATTATGCCAAGAACATAAAATATCACTCAACATTGGCAAGACATTGAGTGAATTTTAGAAACTAGCATGGAGAACATGGCAGATACAAGTAATCACAACACATAATTTAAATGATTTTGATTTTAAAGAATTGTGACCAAACTAAAAATAGTAGAAGCATAATAATGGACCAGGGCCAAGAAATGGGTATTGAGTCACATAACTAGCCCTTCATCCTATAGTGCTAAACATGCTTTGAAGATCTTTGCAAATGTTATCACATTGTGACAACTAGACCACTGAAGCTTTATCTGATAATTCTTCTTATAAATCCACCTGAAACACAACACTCCTGTCACATTTATTGAAGCAATTACACTATTCCCTGAATAATAGGAAATAATAAAATGCAACTTGTCATTCATTAAAGCAATTACATCATTCTTAGAACAGAAGGCAACAATAGATGCAACTCAAATGCAACAAATGTGCATGAAAAGACTTAGACAATTTTATTATTGAATCCAAAAGAGCATTACAATTCATCTATGGAGACAATTATCAACTAAAATCAACATAGAAGCACAATTCAAAACACAAACACTTTTAGATTAGTGATTTAACCATATTTCATCCTAGCTTTACAATCTACCTAGAGATTTTTCCTGCCTTGTAGAGCTTTTAGAAATTGGAATTGAAATTCTTTACAATTGAGAAAATAAGAGAAGAAATAGAAAATAGAAGTAGCCCTAAAATTGATCCGTTGAAGACATCTGGTAGCTCCATTATTGTTGATCAACAATTTGCAAAGCTTCTCTCATCTCTTTGTAGCAACAAACTTTGCCTCCAAATCTGCCCTTTGCTATTAGTTTCCAAGCAACTAAAAATTTCTCCATGTGGAGAATCTCCCAAATTCACCTAGTTTTGTAAAATTTTCCTCTATTTTCCTGTGAAAGCTTCTTTTTCTACCCTTTTATTATACTGGAGCTGCTCCTTTATTTATCTTTAGCAAATAAAGTCTTTGTTTTAATAAAGGGACCCCTTGAATAGTGAATATTTAATTCACTTTATAAAATATTCCCCTTAGTGCACTTAATATTTTAAATTTTCCATTTAAAACATTCACCTTTTCATGTGCAATTTTATCTTCCAGCACATAAAACATTTCACTTGGGATGCAACACTTTTACATTTACATTTATTTCACCTAGAACTTCAAATATTTCATTCGAAATATTTCCCATGCTTTTACCTCTTCCCATCATTCACCTTTGTTTTAAATTTAAAACAATGTTTAAAAACAAATAAAATCCTTTAAAATACATCAAATCCTTCCATTCCTTTACACATTACTGGGCCCACCCATACCATCTCGACACAAATATTTTAATTTTTGGAAATGTTTTGTTTTTGAAATGAATGAAGGTCCCCATTTAATATTTGCAACCGACACTTTATGTTTCCCTGGGACCCACCTGCCACATGTCGCAAATCCACCAACTCATGAGAATTAAAGGATGAGCACCTTCAAGGTGTGAGCCAATGGGGAACATATAAGATTAGGCTGCATTTGCATCTCCCTCTCCACCGTTGATTTCATTATCTCCATTTTTTTCCCTAATCCTTTCATCTGTTTGATCGAGCTCTGTAATTTCTCATGGTTGTAACTTCATTCCATCAAGCCCCCTCATTTGTTTTCCTCCTTCAATTCATTTATCAGAGAGTTTTTGAAGCATTTTCAAATGAAGCATTTTCTTTATAGAGCAGGGCATGACATTCAATTGTAGATTACACTTGTTTAAAAGTTTCTAAGGACCTTTTACTCAACCATTTGTTTATGCCTTCCATTCTGGCTAGGCTTAAGTGTCACACACACACTAAGCTCTGACCCAGTCAAATTTTTTTATTATTCCGTTTTGTCATTCGCTCATCGGCCTGTTTCTGTTACACTGTTTATAACTGTCACATCAAACTTTCTTTTTAAAACAATTTTTTATCCCCAGTTATTTTCTTCTTTGTGACACCTCCCTTGCATTGGCCCATACATCCACGCATTACAAAGAAGTGTTAGTTTATTAAGTTTTGATAATATTTTTTTATATGAAAAAGGTCGAAATTGTATGCAGTGGAAAATATATTTTTGTAAATTGTAATATATTATTTTTATTTTTATTTTTTAATTTTAATTTTATCTTTATTTTGATTTTGATTTTATATTTATTTAAAAGCATAAAAATATAAATTTATAAAATAATGTTTTTATTTTAAATTTAAATATTATATAAATTTTAAAATTAAATATTAAAAAATTTAAATTTTAAAATTATTATATATTATTTTTAAGATAAATTATATTAATTTAATATAATATAATATTTTTATTTTTTTAAGTGAAAAATTAATTTTGAGATTATAATATGTTATTTTATATATTTTTTAATCTTAATTTTAATTTTAATTATAATCTTAGTTCTAACTTAGGGTTAGGGTTAGAATTAAAGATATAACTAATATATATATTTTTTAAGTCTATATAAAATACTGTAAAAATATATTTTTAGAGGTGTCTATTAGATTTATATGTGACAAATTGATTTATTAAATAGTTAATTCAATGACTTATTGCATATTCTAATATTGAATACACAACTTTGATGGAAAATAACTTTTATGAAATGTTGTTCCTTCCCATTCTTTGATCTATCTATTTTTTTTTTCATATTAGTTATAGTTGATAAGCGGATGTGGTTGTAGCTTCCTCATTAGTAGGAGTACTACATGGAGAGGTTTGGGAGGGTAGGATCGGCATATTAAAGGAATTCACTTTCATGGTGAGAGAGAAATATACAAACTAATATTGGAATCAATAGATAGAGCAACTGATGAAATGAATATCTTTATATTTTAAACAATATTCATTAATTTTTTTAATTTTGATTTTTCTCAATGTATTAAATTTAAATATTTTAAAATATTTATGTTAGATTTTTAACTATAATATATTTATTATTTATATATTATTAATATTTAGATTCAATTTCAAACATAATTATATCATAATGTTTTTCAATTTGTTATAATGTAATATTTTATTTTTAAGAATTTATTACTTTATTTTTTTTAAATCAAATTTTATATAAGATAAATCTATTCACATTTAAAAAAAAAAAATTCTCCTAATTTCATTTAAATTTAATTATTGTTGAACACAAACACAAACTCAAACCTAACCTTATGACATAAGTTATAATCTTAGAAACTACAGTTGTTAAACATAACAAGGAACAATGGATGATAATTGTTTTTATTGCTCTTTTATCATTGTAGATTAGACAAGATAAAATTTAATTAAAAGTATCACTCAATATTCTTAGAAGAATATGAATTAGGTTTTTGGACTTGTATTTAATAGTGTTACGATAATATGAGTCTAAACACTAAATCAAGTTAATCAAATTGTATTTTTTTTATATAAACTAAACCTGATTTTAGTAGATGAATTTGTGTTAATTTCTTTATATGACAGTGAATTTTCTTTGTGGGATTTATCTTACACATGCTAGGGTTTTTTTCATATGATTATCTTTGCATATTATAGTTTCAAATTTAATGGCATGTACAACAAATTCACCGCCAGCAATTCATCGAGGGAAAATTCACTCCAACAATTCACCCTAGGAAAATTCATCGCCATGAAATGAATTTTTGGTGATTAATTTTCTTGTCGGTGTGAATTGCTGACGGTGAATTTTCCTAGAGCCAAATTTAATATATGTCATTGTATACCTCTTCTTTTATAGATAGTTGTGATTTGAATTCACCTTTGTTGTGTTTCATTGTTCATGTTTTTTTTATTAGAGTTTGGAATTCCATTGTTTACTATCTATTTAATAATGTACCCTCCATCGTAATTTTGCTTCATTGTTAGATCATTTTTCATAATTCTCATGGACCCTTACCTTTAGGTAAAGTATTCATTTTTGTATTAATAATTTTGATGTGTTCTTATATTTATTGCATCCAATACTTCCATCCTTTATGCTCTCATTTCTTTCTATCTTTTGAATGGTTGTGTATTTCTTATAATAATGTTATTTTATCATGTATGTTATTTTCCTTCTTCATAGAATTATCTCATAGCTATGAGATTCACCTTGATTATAATTTTTTTACTAGTGATAGTAATTATCACACACTTTGATGTTTTAAATTTCAATGCAATTCTTTAGTCCATAGTGATGAGATCATGTCTCTTCTTCCTATATATCATGATAGCCAAATTTTTATACCTCTAGACCCATCTACCTTTTAAGATATGTTTTATGAGTAGTCTATTGATTTTTCTTCAAGTGATGTTGTTATAGCTAGAGAGCATATTCTTTCTACCCCTCATGATTTTTCTTGTCTTATATAAATGGATTTTCTTCTATTTATCTCAATTTCTACATATTTCTTTCAAAATCCTAGTGTTGTTCTTGTTGATTTTGGAACACCTATCTATGATTTGACTATGCTATCAGTATATGCTTTATCATGTTTCTACTCCTACTACTAGTGATGTATCTAGATGATCATGTTCTTCTTTATTCTTATGATGTAACTAATGACTCAAGTGTAAATTATTGATGGACCTATTGATGTTAATGATATTTTTCTATGTGATGATAATAAATTTCATATTTCTATATCATACTATTTTTTATTCAATGCTTTAGCCCTAAATTATAGTGACACATCTATGAATTGTAATTCATGCAACACAATGCTACTCCAAATAATAATGATGTTGTCTCCTATTTTTTTGAATTATGTAATTGGAATCCCCATGATGTTTATTTATTTAATGATGATATTTGACATGAGTCTTTATTGCATGATGTTGTGAATTATGCTCTCTTCTCAACAAATGAATGTTAACCATACAGTCATGTTGAAAATTTTATTTCACCTCATGTTGGTGATCTATGCATTTAATTCTTTAATGATGCTAGATATGGTTATAGTAGAGGTGTATGTTAGTGTAAAAATAGCTATTACCAAACTAGCTAGCTTTAATCCTATCTAGGAGGTTCCTATTCACACTAGTCTTAAGCTCATTTATAGATACATCTCACTTTTTATATCACCTCATGTGGACTCACCAAGATTCCCAACACTTGTCCATAGAGTCCTACATGCGTTTCACTCCTACTTTCTCACTTCCTTATCGTTTTCTTTATATGCAAGCATATTTTTAATATTTTACAAGTTCCATGTTACATATGATAGTTGTTTTCATCTTGCATATTCTTTTTCTATGCAAGTGTTGTTTGATTTTGCAACAGACCTTTTCTACTTAAACATAATCTCAAATCCTCCTTGCAAATTACTTCTTAAATTAGTTGGAATTTGAAAGATAATCCAACCTTCACATGAGGCTGTAAAACTACTCCTATAAGGAAGTTCATATAGAATAACCTACCTATGGTAGTCCCATAGATTTCTTAAAGGAATTTTAAAGAAAGGAATCATTAAACATCTTTTTATACTAGATATCACAATTTGAACTAGGATGCAGATGTTTGTTATCTACCACATAAAATTTACACCTCAAAGGATAATTTTTTCCCTAGTCAAGATTGACCTCAATACACTAGAGGTAGATATTCCAATATAATGAACATATTAACAATGTTATTTTCTAAACTTTAGTTCGTTTATTCTATGCATTTTAAGAATTTATATTCTAACATCAAATTATGAGATAACCACAATTGTCTTCTATATTTAAATTTATGCTCTAGTCTAATTTTTCTCATTTTTAGAAACAATCGCACTATAGTTGAATCAAGTGAGCTACTATGACCCTTCCTTTATAGAAAAATGTCCCTTCCTTTAATTTCCTTTGATTAACTTGATTAAGTGTTTAGACTCATTCCTTTAACACTATTAAATACAAGCCCAAATACCTAATTCATATTCTTCTAAGAATATTGAGTGATACTTTTAATTAAATTTTATCTTGTATAATCTACAATGATAAAAGAGAAATAAAAAAAATTCTCATCCATTGTTCCTTGTTATGTTTAACAACTCTAGTTTCTAAGATTAAAACCTATGTCATAAGGTTAGGTTTGAGTTTGTGTTCGTGTTCAACAATAATTAAATTTAGATGAAATTTGGCAAGGAGAATTTAGAAAAAAAAATGTGAATAGATTTGTCTTATATAAAATTTAATTTTTAAAAAATAAAGTACAATAAATCCTTAAAAATAAAATATTGCATTATAATAATTTGAAAAACATTATGATCTAATTATGTTTGAAATTGAATCTAAATATTAATAATATATAAATAATAAATATATTATAATTAAAATTTGATGTAAATATTTTAAAATATTTAAATTTAATACATTAAGAAAATCAAAATTAAAAAAAAAATGAATATTGTTTAAAATACAAAATATGTTGGGCGGGGGCCCTAGCTCGGTTGGCTAAGTCTTTCCTATTGCAGGAGGCTGATCACGAGTTCTAGTCTCCCCTGTCTGGTGGTACTGGAGGGCGTGTAAAAAAATAATGCAAAATACACAATAAATAACTCAATTAACTATTTTATATAGATTTAAAAAAAATAAATATATTAGTTATATCTTTAATTCTAACCCTAACCTTAAGTTAGAACTAAGATTATAATTATAATTAAAATTAAGATTAAAAAAATATATAAAATAACATATTACAATCTCAAAATTAATTTTTCACTTAAAAAATGGATATATTAAATATATTAAATTAATATAATTTATCTTAAAAATAATATACAATAATTTTAGAATTTAAAATTTATATAATATTTAAATTTAAAATAAAAACATTATTTCATAAACTTATATTTTTATACTTTTAAATAAATATAAAAATAAAAAATAAAAATAAACATAAAATAAAAATATAAAAATAAAATAAAAATAATATATTACATTTTATAGAAATAAAATTTTACCTTGAAATATATATTTTCCACTACATACAATTTTGACCTTTTCATATAAAAAAATATTATGAAAACTTAATAGACTAGGTAACACTTCTTTCTGATGCTGAACGTATGGGCCAATGCAAGAGGTCAGTGTCACAAAAAAAAACAGAACCGCAGATAAAAAAAGTCAGTTTTAAGAAGAAAGTTTGATATGACAGTTATAAACGGCGTAACAGAACAGGCCGACGAGCCGATGACAAAACGGAAAAATAAAAACTTTTGACTGGGTCAGAGCTTAGTGTGTGACACTTAAGCCCAGCCTTCCATTCTAGGAATTTCTTCCTATGCCAACACTTTACGGACAATGACTGCCCCTGCTATAAGCTAGAGTCATCACCATATTCAAATGGCACCGCTCTTCCTTCATCAATGCATCCAGTTGAATGTTTCTAAAGGATCTCTCAACAAATCTTTTGTTTATGCGCTTTTTCTAGTAGGCACTGACTCCTCCTCCCCTACGTGCTCTTCTCATGGCTCCCTCAATCCCTTAGCATTTCCTGTAAAGTTTCTAAAACTCTTCAAATTTTCCTTATGTTGCATAGGTAACATTTTGGCATTCCATGTTTTAGGCGCTTTGAGGGAGTCTTATTTCTTATCTTAGCCCGCGCTCTTCCATTTCATTTACTTACTAGTTTCTTAAGGCACCCATATGCCTCTTCTATTGCATTTGCTTTAAATTCTTTAAGGCATTTCAATAATCTACAATTCATTAATTTGTGCACCATTTATACATTTTATGTCTTATGGTATCCAGTGCTTATATTCTTCTCACATTTCTCTGTTTAAAATTTCATTTGTACCATCAACCTTGTTTATCTTGGAAATCTCTGTAGCCTCTCCAACATATTCATTATGGTGTGTATTTTGCAACGAGGGAATTCCTCAAAGACCTTTGGCAAGGGTTCCAGTTGCTTAAGAGTTTATGAGGATTTTCAACATGTCCATGGTGCATAGGCCATGTTTCCAACATTCATGATACATTTACTAAAAGTTTCTGAGGGCTTTTCATAGCTGGCATATGGGACTTTCTATAAACTAGTTCTCATGCCTTGGAATTTATGTTGCCACACTCACCGAATGCCTCCATGTGTGGGATCATTTTTTGCTTGAAGTTGTTGAGGACCTTTCAACGAATCCATTTTGTGCAACATCCTTAGCTATCTGGTAGTTGAACCAATTGCACTGAAGTTTCCTCATTAATCTCATTGACAATTTCATAAGGTACTATCATGCACTCTTCACATTTTACAAATGCATGCCAAAGCATTTCCAAGATAATATTTGAGATGAGAACCAACTTTGAAGTGCCCTGTGTCCCTCAATTACAACATCAAAATATAATTCCCTTGAAAAAATTTAATACATTCTTTGCCTTGGCTTTGAAATAGAGATATGTATCTCAAATAATCAGTAAAATTAGACAACATTAGACAACATTATCTCATGCAAAAATAATTTGTTCTTTCAATATCATGGAGCTTGTTCACACAACTCAACAAGATTTGAATAATGTTGTGGATTTATCCTTTTCTAACTCAAGTGAAATACCACTACCTATTCAATGAATTTAATCCAAGTCCTTTACTAGAGAAGATTTATGAAGAGCTTACATATTCAAATATTTTGAAAAACCCTCTATTCTGCAAGACTCTATGATTGGCTAGAAATCCTAATATTGCATTCATAAGCTATGAATCAATATTTAAAATATGTGGCTTATTATTACACTCAAATAATTGAGTGCTATCCTCAAGATTCCATCTTGTTTGATGCATTGTAAATTGGAGATCAATAGCCATTGATGATTCCCATACTCGATTTGATCATTGCAACATGTACAACATCAAAACAATGCAAAGCATGTCAGGCCCATGTGGCCCGACTATTTTTTTTTGTTTTCAAACAAATTTTAGTCTCAAATTGACTTGATACAACTTCTGAATGCATTTGGTGTGAAAAATTAAACTGGGTTGCCATTAAATTCTGCTTTCTGACATGTTTGCAAGATGTGCAAAACGGACCAAGTTGGCTCTAGAACCGACCTGGGAAATTGGTCAAATGACCTCATGGAGTCACTAAAACTTGCAAGAATGTAGACATTTAGTCTAGGAATGGAGTGCAATAAACAACTTGGAAAAAGGAGTCACAAGGTGAAAGATATTCGTTGTCAAAGTTGCTTACTCAAACTTTCTACAACATCAACCTATTTAGAACCAATTAAAACTCACGAAATCACCTCATTGGAAAAATACCAAATCAACTCTTGGCAAGCCACTGGAAATAGTAGATCATGTTGGTATAGTGAAAACACGTGCAACAAGGGATTTTCTTCAATCATCATCTTTCACGAGATATTTAGGGTCAAAGTTGACCTCTCAAAAAGTTTTTAGAAAATGCAGGGGCAAAACAGGAGAAATTGCATTTGGTTTTGACTTGTTAAAAATAGAAAATCAAGTCATGAAGCTCTGAAATATGATATGTGAGCTCATATTGGTATGGAGAATGTAGAACAACATTCATTTTTTCATGACAATCATTTGGTTGCAAAATGCAAGCTCAAATAGGAGGCTACTTTGCAAAACTGAACGTTTGCAAATAGCAAAAAAGTGTCAAAACCCTCTAGCTTCACTTTTCAAAACCTTGTCAAAACTTATCATGAGAAGCTAAAAATTGACATGCACGCTCACATAGGACACATCAGTGAGTCTGCAAATGGGTTTTTCTTGTGAATCAACCAACATCAAGTTACAACCCTCCAAAGTTGGTCACTTAGGCATATTTTTGAGGTGCACTTCTGAAAGTGTAGAGGTATTTTTTTTTTTAAATAGGCACTTCAAATTTTCAAAATTTGAGAGTTCCAACACTACCAATTGACATAAATAAATCAATAAATGACTAAATCAATGACTAAAAATATATACCAAATTGATCAATCAAAACAACTAAATAAATGTTTGAAAATAATTTACTAATGGTCATGTGACCAAGCTCAGTGAATAATATGACTAAATATATGACTAAATCAATGATTAAATATACTACCAAATCGATCAATCAAAACAACCAAATAAATGATTAAAATTGGATAAGTCATAAATTTGGTCGTGTTATAAATGACTGGCAATAAACTACTAATGGTCACGCAACCAAGTTTAGTCATTTATAAGCAATTTTTAGTAATTTTTTTAGTCATATATTGTTGTTTCTGTACTAGTGTATGTGCATATTCCATTGGTAAAAATAGGCTATCCTTCATATAGCTAAGCAAGGCTCTTTGATAAGATGATGACCCTTTCATTTGTCATTGCACTTTCAATGTACTGCCATCTTCTATTGATGTCTCAATGTTACTTCGAAACCTTGGACTATTTAGTGTGCTAACTATCTCTTGCAAATTACATGTAATACATCCCTTTAATGACCATTCTTCATAGTCCCCAAAATAATGAATACATTTTGATGACTATCCTACTTAGCTTGAAACTATCATATGAATACTTTATCTCATTGTGACCATCTTCAAATTACTATCCTACATATCATTCACTATGAATATGTCAAAGGACTACCCCTCTTGATAGTGATTGTCACACTCTTGTGTTCATGCATTATTCACTCATATATACCTGTCTCTGGGCATAGAAATTTGTAAGCTCTATATGTTGACTTATTTTATGATTATGTACAAGTATTTTAGACTACTTTCAACTTTCATCAGCATGCTTATCTTGCTTAGACCCTCATCACTATATATACATTAACTATCCTTTGTTTAGTTGAAAACTACCTATAGTTGTATAAGCATTCCTTCTAAATTTGTATGAAGTTCCTATGTAACAAGTAGTAGCACATTGTAGAAAAAAAAATGTATCTAAAATATAAGTGAGATTGTCCTTGGACCACTTCCATTCCAATAAATTTAAGTTTGTGATTGTCCCATAGCTGGAAGATGTCATTTAGCTCTCTATCACATGAATATATCTCAACAATCATCTTCTAATGTTTCCTCTAGATGGTATCCTTTTAATGGAACTGCCATTGCACCTTTCATTGTACATTCATAAATATTTCCTTCTTGAACACTATCATAAAGTATTCACTTGGATTTTCATGAAACATTCATCTTGCATAATCTTCTTACTATGAATTCTATGTACTGTCATGTAACACAAAGTGAATTTAAAGTTTAAAAACATCTATACCTTCTTTTCAATTGAAAGGTCTTTAATTATGTCCATTTGTTATAAGTCCTTTTACTCTTATAATCATCCATGGCTACCTTCATAACAAACCTCTGGCAAGATCAACCCTAGTAACACCTTCAAGTGCAGACCACTCTTCATCATTAGTCATAGAAAGAAAATCTGCAAGGTTTCTGTAGGACTGAAACTATTTTCTCAAAATTATCCTATGACTGTCTCTGATGGATTTTCCTCAGACTATCTTCCAAGGGAGTATCCTTTGGCATTGCACTAACTAGATATACCTAAGGAGTCACTGAGCCTACTAAATCCAATAGACATATGCTTTGTTTTATGCTCAACATGTCTTGTTTCCTCATCAAACTCACTCACCTCATTGTCTTCTCATAACTCTGAACTATGAGCTGCCCTTCATGATGATTACACAATTTTCTTGTTGATACTTTTGACTATCCTATGTGAGTGGTATCTATCCTCTGAATGACATTGCCTTAGAACCTTCACATATCTACTCATTATTCTTTGAACCCTCTTGATTCTCATAGCCCACCCTTGTCATGACTGTCCACTAGGACATTTTGACACACTTGCCTATTCACAGGATGACTACCATGCTGTGTTTGAGTCTTGAAAACTACCCTTGTGGTATTGCTGACTTATGTCTTTTAGAGTTTATAAGACACCATTAAGGGCACAATTATCTCAAACCAAACTCTTGTAATAAATCACTGTTTCTTTGAAACTAGTCTAGAACATTTGATGACAAGACTATCATCATGATATTGGACAAAGATAAGTCATTCCTATGACAACCCTAGGCCTAAGGATTTCAAAGAAATGAATAGAGGCTCAATTCTTGTATGAGGACATTTTTACTAGGTATGGAGTACCTAGGGAAATAGTGACTGATCAAGGCCCACAATTTACTTCAGACCTCATTACCAAATTGGTTGAAGAATATAAAATTAAGCACAAAAATTCAACACCTATCACCCTCAGGCCAATGGTTAGGTGGAGGTTACTACCAGAGAAATTAAGAGTATTCTAACTAAGACACTGCAATTACATAGAAAATGTTGGGTTTCTAGATTACCAAAAGTAGTATGGGAATACAAAACATGGAAGACAACTGGTTTCACACCTTATGAGCTAGTATATGGAAAAACAACAGTCCCCCAATAGAGTTTGAGTATAAGATATTAAGAACAATAGTGGAGTTGGACATGGATCTCACAACAACTCAAAAGGAGAGGTTACACCAGTTAAATGGGCTGGATGAAATTGGGATGGAGGCAACCCATCCTATTGAGATAGTACAAAAGTAGAGGACAAAGTGGCATGACCAATATATCAAGATAAAGGAATTCAATTTAGGAGACTAGGCCTTATTATATGATTCAAGATAAAAGGATTTCAAAGGGAAACTCCAATCAAGAAATTTTAAAAATTGGTGCCACATTAATTGTAGTTTGCACCTTTGCACCTTAGTTTTCTCATACATATAGTATTCATCTTATCATAATAAGTGCCTGCAACATGTCTATCTTATTTCACAATGCCAATTCAAATTTTAAGCATTTGAATTGTCACATCACTAACCATCATCTATCTATTCCGTTTCATTACTATACACCCACCACCTCATCATTCATTCACCTATAATTACTTCTTGTCACATCAAATCATCCTACAGATACATTTTCTTCAGCTCACATGCTCGGTGTTCAATTATTCACCTCTGATAGGTACACAAAGTACATTACCATAATTATCATGGATTTCTTAATGCTTTCATTATGTATTTCCATATTAAATTAAGCATGCAATCTATCTATTGCATTTAATTCCATACTCTATAATCATACCTTCACCTATCATGAGTTGAAGTGAGGTCACTTCAAACCTTAAGTTGGGGGGAGGATATTATATCAACCAATTTTTTCATTTTTCGCCACCTAAAATCACATGCGAACCCTTTTTGTCCAAAATTGCACCTACTTTTTGCTATTCATTTCAATTGATAATTCCCTAAATTATGTGATTCTGAGCTAAGTCAAACCTATAACCCATTTTTAAGCTCAATTAAGTTGATACAAAGAAGAAGGAAGTTGCAGTTATAGTCTAGTTATAGTGAAGAATGCATGTGAAAATAACAAAGTAAGAGAAGGTTTTTGAGGCTAGTGAAGTTGAAATTGAGCTTAATTTCTAAGGTTAGAAAATTGAGTAGAGGTAAAGAGATTCACCAATGGGAGGTAACATTATTAGAAGAGAGTTGTTAGCACACTAAAAAATATTAGAATATGCATTGGTATTGCCTATCTTCACAAGGGTTTATTGGCTAGATTACTTTCTAAAGCTGAAAAAGTTTGATAATGAAATAACAAGGATATTTGAAGCCACATTGGAGAATGATGAAGCCATGGTAAAATGGTTTTGAATAGATGCATCTAAAAGAGCATTTTCACAAGTATTTGGTTTTCCTAGGATTGGAGTAGAGTTTCCAGTTTGAGCAGATGTAATGGCTGTAAGATAATAATTCTGTGAGCAAGGAGAAAACTTGGATTCATCATCCAAATGTACAAAAAGACTTCCTCTTCCATGGATTTGGGCCAATTGTACTTCCTATGTTATTGGATGCCTTACTTGTGATGGTAGACAAAATATTCTATACACTGTACATTTCAAATTACTTAGTCATCTTCGCCATAATAGACTAGTAAGTGTGCCCAATTACCTCTACAATATGCTAAAAAGGATGGAATTTGAATAATAGAGGAAAAAAAGTGTATAGATTTATCACATCATTATTTAATAGGCCTATTAGCAAAAAGGATCTTGAGAATTCAATACCCCTAGATATCCTGGGAAGACTTTGTGAGTTGTCAAGATATTGACAGTCTACTTGAGGGTCAAGATATTGATAGTCTACTTGAGGCACCTGTAGTACTTAAAACCTTAGAACCACAAGCTACAACTACAAGAGGAAGTTATCTTGTTTCACCTATGGCTTCACCTACTCGTAGCCAAAGTGAACAAGAGGAGCATAATGTGCAGAAGTCACCACCTACATAATCTAGGCAACTTACAACAAAGAAGAATCCATCCACCTCTAAGACACCAAAAATTAAGAAAAAAGGGGTAGCTCTTCTACACCTTCAAAGGTGCAAAAGAAAAAGGAATTATAGAAAGAAACATCTGCTACACTTATGAATTTAAGCCAGTTTAAAAAGTAAGGTGTTATGGGGGGGAGTGTGGAAAAACCTAAAGAGGAGACAAAGGGAAAGGAACAACAAGAAGAGGATGTGATTTTGGTTGAAACAAACTAAGAAATAAAGGGAAATACCTTTGGAAATGTGCATACACCTGCAAAGAGGAAGAGGTATGTATCCACCACTTTTGATTCAGACTCAAAAGATGTATTTGTTGCCAAGAAAACACAAAAAATCCCCCAGATAGCCCTACTCTTGAACATAATGCTTGTATAGGGGGTGGTAATGAATAGTTTTTAGAAATAGAGGAAATAATTTTTAGAGGATAGGAATATCAAGAAGGAACTTTAGGAAGCCCTAGACAAAATTAAATAGTTGGAAGAACTAGTGCAAGCTTATGAGAAAAGAGATAAATAAATGGAGACAATTAAGATACAATAATTGGAGGAGAAATTAAAGATGTATTGAAATGGTACAAAGTTGGACCTATTGGCACAATTTTCCATGACCAAAAAAGGGGATGGAGAGCTTATAGTAGCCAATCAGAAACCTCCTACCACCAAAACGCTAATTTACCACACAAATTTTTCTCTTGGATACCAACTATGGAAGTTTACTAATGAATTATCACAAGAAAAAGAAAAGTGGAGAAAGGAAAAAGAAATTCTGATTGCAAAGAATACCAAAGTGTTCGAGGGAAAGGACACTGAATTGAGTAAAATGGTAGTTAGAATGGAAGAAATAGCAGATAAGGATGCCCAAATTATCAAGTGCAGATCCCTAGCTAGAAAATATGCCTTGTTTCTCCAGGAAAAATTCCTAAGTTTTCAATTTAGCAGGCTGATCAACAACAAACTAGTTTCTATGGGCGCAAAGTTTGAATTTCTCCATATTTTTGTTGATTCTACCCTTGATGAGCAAGACCAACTATGTGAGTACTATTTGCACAATTATGTGGTTTTAGAGAATGCACAATGGAATCCCTTAATGTTTGTAAGGGACTTTTCAGGTAAGATCTTTAGCATCTTATTTTAGAAATGAACAATTTAGAGGTGAACTCATAGAGGAGTATGCAGATAGAGAAAATTCATTTGTACTTCTAGTGAGGAAAGATTCCAAATATCTTGATGATATAACAGATGAGTGGTTACAGCTTTTGAAACACAAGGGTGAAGGAAGAAAAATTATGAAGGTAAATGAAGACACTGATAGTTGGGTTAGTTCAAAATTATTATAAACATGTACAAGAAAGGTGGAATAGTTTGAATCCAGAGATGCAAAGGAAGGAACCTCATTTGGTATATAATTTCATATCTATGATTGAAAGAGTGAAAAGGTATATGGATATTGTTATTTATCAAGCAACTAAATGGATACCACTCATGTTCCAACTGCCTATGCTCCTTTATCCAGCCCCACATTAGACAAGAGATAGGATGAAGGAATGTGAGGAGGCTGAGAAAAACAAAATGAAGAGACTTACAGTTTACAAAGGATTCTACTTGAAGCAGATAAGAGGAGTAGATATTATCACGGACCTCAAGGAGATTACACTACATTGCAATCTATACCCCTAGTGCATTTTTCTTGAGGGAGAGAAAAAATATAGCTAGGGACAGTGGTGATTCCATTCATTAGTCCATTTCTTGATGTTTCTATGCATGCTTTTAGACATTATCAAGCAATACTTTCAAAAATATTCCTACGCTATTCTAATCTTTTTATGCTTATTATACAACCTTGGACCTGAATTATAGTAATAGAAATATAGTTATGACATAGTACCATTGCATGATTTATATGTGGGTATGTATGAAATGTGGTTGGAATTTTGTGTTTATTCATGGTAGTTAGCTTTGCGTACATGTGTTTTATGGATTAACCTCTTGCAGCCCAAGAAGACACTGTAGCCCACAACAACTGAAAGTTGTAGCCCACAACCAAAGGAGGTCTTGGACAATGAAATAGGGGAGGTGCTAGAACAAGTTGAGTGTAATAAATACCATGTGGAGACACCTAATAGAGTTAGCCATGCATCATTATGACAGTTAATAATGTGTTGAAGAAGAAGAATTATTTTACTGATAGGGTTTTGGATAACTAATTATGCATTCCATGTGCAAATCTATTTTAAAGTTTTAATCCCATTTGAACTCTTATTCTTTCAGTTGCAATTTGAATAATTCAATCTTAATTACACACTTTGATATCTAGGGAGTTGTAGTTAATGATTTTAGTTAAGAGTTGTGTTTAGAATAAACTCCCCTGTGCCTATGCATAGTTTGTGGTTAAGTATTTAGGATAGTTAGTTGATTAATCTCACAGTGGTGGATTTGTTATTAGTTAATTCTTAGTTTTTTCAGTTGTAATCTATAGACATATTGATTTTTCAAAAAATATTTTCTTGAATACAATCCTTGAGCAAAATTTTATGTGATCTTTTGGAATGCATAATGAATAAAGTTCAAGTTGATATGGTTGGTAAGAATCTAAAGATTTAGATTTGGTTTTAGTTAAGTGAAGACAACCACTTGAGTAGGCCACTCAAGGGAAATGTTCTTAACTACATTTATAGTTGTTTTACTTTTGTTTAGCAGTTATTTCTGTTAGTCATTACTTTATAAATTGCATGTAAGTTAAAATAGATTCTCATATGGTGATTATCACTAATTATTATTCATGTGCATGAATGCATTCAGTTGACTTGTACTCCAGAGGATAGATTAAGTTCAATTACCAATTTTGAATAGCTTTGAGTTAGTTTTAGTAATTCTCTGTTAACAAAAATATAGATTATTCTATAAACACTTGTAGTTATTAGTGCCAGTTTACTTCTTTCACTATTATAGGTTTCTGTGATTTTCCAGCAAGTAGAATACCTTCAATAGAATAGCCTAGGTAGTCTCAGGTCTTTGAAGGCATGTATAGTGTAGTGCCATCACAAGTTTACAAGTCCTAGTTGACAATTTAATGAAGTCTTTACAATGTTGAGTGGAATGTTCATCTAGTCATTCCTCTGAACTGTGTGGTTTTTACCAAGTTTACAAGACACTAGTTTAGAGTCTACATTGAACACCTCCACCAATTTCTACCTACAACATCCTCTATAATTTTACACACAAACATGCAACATCTACACACAATTTTGCAATTGCAAATTTATCCTCTAAAAAACATCCTCTTCTACTCTCACTATGGAAGAATAATTGCAAATGAAATCAAAATTTTCATAGATTACCTCTTTTTCCTTTGTTGCAACATTCATCTTCTTTCCTCCATTATCAAGCTTACCAAACCACTCTTCTTCTATTGCTAAAATCTGCAACATTAAGTCATCCTTATCTCCACCATTTGAAATATCTTCACATTCCATCACTACAATCACATCTGCTACATATGCATCTTCATTTTCTTCTACCACAATCAGTGCTACACTTGTATCCTCTTTCTCATTATTTTCTTCTTCTTTGTCCATGCCTTCCACATGGAATGTCTTCGCCACAACCTTATTCTTTCCTTCCTATTTCAATATGTTTTCATAATACTTTCCTCCAAGATGATGCACTCAGGGGGGCTTCCCACATACTCAAACACAAAATCAATCAATAAAATAACCATCAGATCACCAAGTTTTCAAATTTTCTTTATCTCAACCAAACCCTTATGTTTCCTTGTAGCATTGCAAACCCACTAAATTGAGTATAACTTCACAAAAAACACTTTCAAACCACAACTCAACTCACATTAGGGACCCATTATAGAGATTAAAAACATATCAAACAATCACCAATAATCATTTTGTATCAACACTCTCAAATCGGGAGTTTTACACCTTTTAGGGCTCAAATTAGCCCTCTTTTCCAAAGGAACTACTCACAACCCTTCACAAAAGCTTGAAAAATCAATTGGGAAGCAATTCATTGGTGCTTAAACCAAAGAATCCACCTCTTTTTTCCAAAGAATTGATCATCAAATGGACAAACCATAAAATCCTCATTTCTAGCCTATAAACTAGGGGTTTATTGAAAATCAATCACCCAGTGCTCCTACAAGCTTATCAATTCTTCAAAAATGTCCAAACTAACCTGAAAAAACTCAAAACATCATAAAATAATGCTTTCCTCACCAATTTCTCTTTGGCATACCAAAACCACTGTTTTCCTTTTGAAAAAAATCAAAATTTCACCTTAGGGAATCAAGCCCAATGCACTCCTTGGCCTCCCCTACTCTCACAAATCTCACAAACACCAAAATCAGTTAGTTAACACCCATTCGATTGAGGTTCATGAATTATAGTATGTGGAGTTGGTTTACTTCATTGTTGAGATCTAAAAACCACAAATTCCTTGTTTTTGGCTAGTATAAGAGATTAGTCAAATAAATAAACAAAAAATATTAAGGAACCTTCAAGTAGGATTCAAATAAAGGTTAAAATAATATATTATGGTGCCTCAAAAATATTTGAACCCAAAAGTTGTTGTACGACCTCTATAAGTGATGGAAAATGTGTACAACCAGAAAAATCAGGAAAAATTAGTCACAAAGCTTATTGTTTTTCTTTCCAATCTTCAAAAATCTTCCAAAAAAACTTCTTACAATGATGGAGTTTCACATATTTATGATTTTTCCCTAGAAAAACAACTCTCTAACTTCCCTTAACTTCCCCTTGAACTCTATGACCATTCATATTCTCTAAAAAACCTAATATGACTAAAAATGACCTATTACAATCTAAAATGGTCTTTAAGACCTTATTTTATGCAAATCCAACAAAATGCTAAAGCCTAGACACCAATTTCTTAACTTGACAACATTTATATAATGGTGCTCCTGCACCATACACCCCGAATTTGGGCTTTTCCAAGTCCCTTGGAAAAATGAATGTCACATGTCCTCCTTTTTATTCTTCATGCCTTTGACCTTCTTGAATTCTTCCATTAGGTTCAATGTGTTTTTGCTTCTCACTGTCTTTATCCTCTTTGACCTTTCCTTCATTTGTTTCATACTTTTCTCTGTCCTACTACGCTGTGGGGTGCTTTCCCATTCCTTTACCATTAAATACTATTGTCACATCTATAATCACTCTCTCAACAACTGCCATCATTTGCTTCTCCACTTTTAGCTTATCTCATTTTCCTATATGCTTTCTGCACTCTTCTTACTATCACCTGTACCTTTTCCTGTGTTAGTCTCATCATCAACTGTACACTCACTTTTTACTGTCTCTATTAGACCTATACTTATTTTGTCCTATGTCCCATCCTTATCATGATTTCCTATCTTTTATTTCACTGTCTTGTCAACATCTTCAACTACTTTCATGACATCACAACTCATTATCTTTTTCTTATTACAAACCTCTTCCCACTTGCTTACTGTCCCATCACTTTCACCATTTCTTGATTGTCCTCTTACCAATTTCCTTGCCTTCTCAGCCTCACAAACTTGTGCTCTTACAGTCTTCAACTATCCGCTCACTCTTTTTTCCACCACAGGGAAACTTATTGTCCCTACAAGAATCCCATCACCTCTATCTTACCTTCCCAAAGGCTCTTCACTCTTGCTCTGTCCTATCCTTGACTGAGACACATTACCACTTAATTTTTCCTTCCACATGAAGATATTTCTATTTCCATCTATTTACAAATCACCTTCACCCTTTTTTTGCACTCTACCATTCCTTGTATTGGCTACCAAATCTATACCATTTCCTTTGTCAACAGTTAGAAACTCCTTTATCCCTAGCATGATGATTTCACCATACTCATTTATTCCCTCATTCAATGGAGTTAAAACAAAATCTCTCCCATCTTTTTCTATGATGTATGTGTTTTGTCTACCATTATGCAACGCAGACCTGTCAAACTGCTAGGGCCTTCCTAACAATAGATGACAACAATTCATGGGGAGTATATCACAAAGAACTTCATCTCTATATGGACCTATTAGAAATTCAACTCTTGCTTGTTCATTCACCATCAAAGACTAATTATCACTAACCCATGACACCCTATATGGTATTTCTCTTGGTACTCTTTTCAAATGCAACTTTTCCACAATCTAATTAGACACAATTTTTGTTCGAAACAAGTAACACTAAGGGGGGGGGTGAACCAGTGTTGTGCAAAAACTTCAACTTAATTATTCTATCATTTCACTTAATCATTCAACAAAAGAAACATGCATTGACAAAAATAAAGTAATCACAACACCATAATGCCTAAATTTTTATGTGGAAACCCTATTAGGGGAAAAACCATGGTATTTGGCCAACCCACAATATAATATGAGTATACCCAAAATGAAAAGTACAAAATGGGAAAGCACTTGCGTTCAGGCTCATTTCCTAGAGCTTACTACTCAGAAAGGATGGGCTCACTACCGTACAATTATTTGGAATAGATCCAAAAGAATGAACTGATGAAATAGCATCAAAAATGCCTGATTATAGTTCTAATTAAGCTCTATAGATAATCTCCTGTCCTTTTGACAAATTCAAATTTTTTTCTTTACTCTGCACAACTCTTTGCAAAAATATTAATGCACAAGTGAAACTGTGCATAATCACCTAATCACTGTTCTTTATGATCACAACACACCACCACACTTTCATTTTCATATCTCAAATGATATATCGAATCTCTTATATATATCCGCATCTAGAAATCAAGTCGCTATAGGTCAACCTTAATAAAACTTGGAAATATTATCAACTGTCGGCCCAAATCATGAAATTTTTTGATGCACACCCATACAAGTTGGCTAGACTATAGCTGGGACCCATAATTAAAGATTTAAATATATAATTTTTTTAAATAATTTCACTTTACACATCCATAATGCACCACATTCACTAAGTCAGCTACAGTGAGCAAGTAGATAGAAAAAATCCTATCGGACCTCCAAGCTCATACTGCAACTAATGCAACACCATAAAATTTAGTAATAAGATAATATATGTGCTCAACAAGCAATCCTAGGGTCCACAACACAAAATGATGATCCGGTGAAGTAGATAGATTAGCTGACTGACTAGATACCTTGTTCTTCAAGTATTCTGCTAGTAACACATAGTATTTCACTTTATCTATTGGTATGACCAGATATAGATCTGTGGACCATGGAAATGACTTTAGTTTCCATCAATGACAACACTAGAAGCCATATACCAACAATCTCCCCCTTTGGCATTGATGGCAACACTTAGTGAAAAATGACTAAGTGTTGAAACTGGTAAGTACACTGCCAAAATTTAGAATACTGCTCCCCCTAAGAATGTCAAGGAATTGTTCATTGCACTCTCTCCCCCTTTGACATCAATGACAAAATTGGGGAATCCAAAATTGCAAAAATGTTGATACTTACAAAAATTTGAAGACGTTTGCAAAGTTATTCTTCAGTCCACCTAAGTTTGATTCCTAGACACTTCTCAAACTCTCCAAAATGGTTATATGACCACAAAGTAAATATGACAAAGTTTCTATTGCTTCAAGAGTTACCGGATCAGGAGTGGCCATAACATCTTTAGCTTCTTTTAAAGAATTCACCATTATCTCAATATTTTGACTCATTAGTCCCCTAAGTTCACATACTTTTCCAATAATCCTTTCATTTTCAAGTTTCAAACTCTTTATTTGGTTGAGAAAAGAAATTACCTGAATTTCTTGTTTACAAACGCTACCGACTAATGGGTCAAAAGTATTGGAAATAGTGACCAACTGCTGTTCAATGTCTTTCACCTTCTTCTCATTTTCTTTAGTAAATGTTGACAATACCAAGCAAGATTTGTACACTTTTCCTCCTTTAGACATAGTACACCTTGAATATTTTTTATGCAACTTCCTAATAGAGCTTTGTCTTTGGAAATTAATTCATTTAGGCTACCAACTCTCTTCTCCTTGAACTCCTTTTTCACTTTAACCAAAGCTGATTTATGAAAAGATTCAAAATGAGAATCTACAAAATTTATTAGCTTATTTAACTCACCAGAGGAACTTGACAGATCCAAAACATAGGTAGGAATTATTTTCTGTAAAACTCTAGATGCAAGCTTTAGTAGTTCATTGTCCTCTATGTGAGATTTCAGTATCCTCTCACTGGCTTTGGCTTGAGAAATTTTAGGGACTTTCATCATCTGAATTGGAGATAGAGTGAATAGGTTAATTGAGCTTTCATCTAACTCAAGATCCAACTCTTATTGTTGCTCCAATAGAGATTCCTTCATTTCCTCTATTCTGATTTCTTGATCCTTTTCCTTTTCAACCTTGGATTCTGCTTTAGGATTGACTTTAGGCATTTCAACTTCTTCAGTATGCACCTCTTTTTCCTCAGCTAACACCTCAATAGGGGCCTTAGTTACCATAGGTGTCTGTATTTTCCACATCAGGAGAAGTCAGAATATCCTCAAATTTTGGAGGATCATACACATTTATGTTCTCCTCATTCACTTCTCTTCTTCTAATAAATTTACCTCCACATTCACTTTCTCATTTGCTTGAACATTTTTAGTATTGATTTCCTCAATGTTAATCTTATCCCTTGACAAAATTTCTTCCAGAATTTCTCTAGTTTCACTGAAAATAGAGTTAGTTTCACTAATTGTGAGTTTATTTATTCTTGTTTTTCTTTTAAATTCCCTTTTTTCTTTTTCAAGGAATAAATCCATTTCTTCAATTATCATTTCTGGCTAGAACTCTCTTCCTCATATTTTCTTCTTCTGATAAGGCACTCGACCCCCTAAACTCCAAAGCATTATATAGACTTGTAGGCAATCCAGACATGATTTCAACAAGAGATTTACTAAAAACATTCATATGCTTTATTGTTGCTTCTTCAAGAATTCTCTTACCCGATTCATCAAAGGTCTCATACCAATCACAGAGTGGAATGAAATTTCCATCTTTCACTGCTGCATTCTCAACTTCCTCAATAGACATACTGGGCTTGTCAAAATTTTCCTTTTTCTTTGGTTCTTCTCCTTTGCTAGAAGATTTTCTTTTATTCAATTTGACAGCCTATGTACTAGTAGCCTTTATCTCCCTTACTACTTCTTCCGAATCGGTTTCTTCCTCTTCATTTGTAGAAACAACTTTGTAAGATATTGTGCTTTTATTCTTCTTTCTTTTTCTAGAACCCTGGGCTTGATTTGACTGAGCTTCAAAGGAACTTCTAGTGTGAGCAAGAGATGTTCTCAGACTAGCTGATTTTTCCTTTTCTTTCTTCTTGGCTGCTTTAGCTTCATCTCTTTTCCTTTTCACTCCTTTTTGTTTGTGCACAAGAATTCCTATACTCTTTGCAAGAGCTTCTGTCTCTTTTCTTACCCTTCTGACTATCATGGTCTTTTTCAATTATGAATGAACTTGTAAGCTTTTCTTTGCATAAGTACCAAACCTTTCTTCTCCCTGATCAAGTGGTGAATTTAGTAGGTGTTCTTCATATATCCTCAGAATGTTCTCATCTAATTCATAACCCATAGGCATGATGCAAACTATTCTAGGATCAACAACTTCCATATGACACTAGTCAATGTCTACCATGAATCAAATAGTGTCTTTGTATTGTTCCACTATTGTGGTAGGAATTCTTTCTCTAGCGTGCATCAGATTTTGGAAACTTTTAAAGTATCCCCAAAGGATTGTATTGCAAGTTTGTTGATCACCCAATCCACATAACATATTCCATATCTAAACAACTACCAACATATCATTATGCCATTGAACTTTACCAACTCTTGGTACCTCTCTCGAGGAGTAGAAAAAAAAACATATCAACAAGTTACTGTACTTGAATGTGTTCTTCTTATCCTTTTTGATTTTTCCCAAATTCTCCAATAACTAGCTTTTGAGCAGTTCACATAAATCACAGTCTACATTCTGTTTGACCATTTCATATGCTACATAGATAGCTCTACTAGATACTAAACTCTCTCAGATTGAGTGATAAATCTTATAGCTGATAACCATTGATGCAAATTTTACATCCACTATGGCAATATCATCTATCGTCATTGCTCTTCTATCCCATTGCGAGCTTGTCATTTTAGTAACCTTATCATTCTTCACAGAATTCAAAACTAGAAGTCTACCAATGGAATTTAGTCATGTGACTACACATATAGCTTCTTTTGTGATTTTGAATGACACATCCAACCACATGAATTCATCATGGACATGACTCAACATATATCAAATCCATTCATCTTCTTCAAATATAGAGAATTTCGCAAATTGCACAAATTTCTTATCTTCTTGGGTTTTAAATTTTGGTTTTATAGTATAATCTTCTTGAATTATATGATGAGAGTACAAATCCATTAAATGAGAGGTTCCCAAATCTCCAATGTTTTTATGCACATAAGCCCTAATATCCTTAATATGCAGGAATCTGTATGACACTGATGAAAATGCACCTAAGGGCTCTGTATCTACTAACTTATATAGATGCCATTTGAATTTTGGATGTGGCCTCTCCTTAAATTTGACTATAAGAGGAGTAGACATGATTGTAATCACACAAATTTATAGGTTTTCAATAAATACCTTTCAGGGACAAAAACAAAATTTGATTGCAGATTCTCCTTTATGCTTGAGTCTCTCCACAAATTCGCAATGATCACTTTAAAGCTCTCCAAATAGCTTTTCTCCAAATGCAATATGACAAATGAGTGTTGAAGCCATTCCTTTTATTGTCCACATACCTAAATTCTTTATTTTGCAATAAATTCCCTTGCCCTAATTCATCCAATTTTCTTCCTTTCAGGCATCGAGATAGATGACTCTTATGTAGATATCTAATATTCTTCACTAATGCTTCTAATTGGTCAAAAAACATCTGAAAAGTATCAACTCTCCTACTAGACATATCCAAATTCCAGTATCATTCACCTACAAGAGGGGGTTTAAGAGTTTTTCTTGATAGCTCCCCCTATGCTAGAGACCTAAAATTAGTTCCCTAAGGAATTACCAAAAGTTGCTTCTAGTGCAAGTCCATTTCCTTCTATAAAGGGATTCTTCTTCACCCATTTCTTCTACATTTTCCTCTTGATATCATCAGTAGTGAATTTTCCTTTTCCTTTAACATCCTATTGCATGTTTTGTTTTATTGGACCTCTTATGTTCCAACAAAATTTGGCAATGTGGCCAAATTTGTTGCAGTTGTGGCACAAAACATTTCTATATCTAGGCCAACTGTTCCACTGACTTTGTCTTGATTTGCATTGGTTAGCAATATGTCCAAATCTATTGCATGCATAACATCTGACATCTCTATGAAAGTTGTGCATCACAATTCTGCATTCACTTGACTTGTGACCATACTTATATCAAGTAAAACACTGACCTGAGAATGATGGTCTACTTGTATTCATTCTACTCCTACACTGAGAAGCCTTATGACCAAATTTGTTGTAGAAATAACAATAGTTATTAAATATTTGAGCATTTGGTTGCCTTATCAGATCTCTTTTGGCTCCTTTCATCTGACTTCCTTTTCTGAATCTTGTTCAAAATTGCTTTGTCTAGGGTTCCTTTGTCTAGATTTGGAACTTTCTCCTTCTTCATATCCAAGACCTCATCTGTCACCATCAGTCCTTTGTCCTTTGATTAGTTCATCAAGTTTGGCTGAGCTTACTTTAAATTTTTCCTTGTACTCATTTGCAGTGGCAAGTTCATCTCTAAGATCATCAAGCTGCTTTTCAAACACTTCTTCATTGTTCTTGGATTGCTCCATTTCATTATCTAGTCGGCTGCATTGTTTAGAATTTTCTTTCAAATATTGTGCAAGATTTTCTTCATTCTTCTTCTTGTCCTCAATCTCCTTGGTCATTTTCATCATGATACATTCCATCTCTCACTTCAAGGCAAAATTCTCTTTGAATTTTTTTTCATATTCTTCTATTTTCTCTTTTAGAGCTAGATTGAGTTGTTCATCTTCCATGATTTTGTTCTTCTGTTTGAGTTGACCACATAATTCCTTTCTTTTCTCCCTTGATTCACTGATCTTGTCTTTTAGTGACTAAATGATTTTTTCTGCATTCTCAATATTTTCTTGCAATTCCTAGTTCTCAGATATTATTTGGTCAAGATCATCTAGGGCTACCATGAGTTGTTATTGAAGACTGCTTGTATCCATTGAGAAACACTTTCCAAGATATCCTCAAGCTATAAAACTTCTTTTGAGGAACTCACTTTGATACCAATTATTGGAAACAAGCAACACTAAGAGGGGGGTGAATCAGTTTTTTGCAAAAACTTCAACTTAATTATTCTATCATTTAACTTAATAATTCAACAAAAGAAATATGCATCGACAAAAATAAAGTAATCACAACATCATAACATCAAATTTTTTATGTGGAAACCCTATTAGGGGAAAAAACACAATTGATGGCCAACCCATAATATAATATGAGTATACCCAAAATGAAAAGTACAAAATGGAAATGCACTTGCATTCATACTCATTGCTTAGAGCTCACTAGTCAAAAAGGATGGGCTCATTTCCCTACAATGATTTAGAATAGATACAAAAGAATGAATTGATGAAAAAACATCAACAATGCCTGATTACAATTCCAATTAAGCTCTGTAGATAATCTCCTATCCTTCTAATAGATTCAACAATTTTGCTTTGCTTTGCACAACTCGCTCTGAAAAAATCTTAATTCACAAGTGAAAGTTTGCATAATCACCTAATCATTATTCCTAATGATCACAACACACCAACACACTTCCTTTTTCATATCTCAAATGATATATTGAATCTCTTATATATATATTCACATCTAGAAATCAAGTCGCTATAGGTCGGCCATAATAAAACTTGGAAATATTATCAACTATCGACCCAAATCATGAAATTTTTTGATGCACACCCAAACAAGTCGGCTAGACTATAGTTGGGACTCATAATTAAATATTTGAACATAGAAACATTTTAAATAATTTCACTTTACACATCCACAATGTGCCACATTCACTGAGTCGGCTACAATGAGCAAGTAGATAGAAAACATCCTACCAGACCTCCAAGCTCGTACTGCAACTAATGCAACACCACAAAATTCAGTAATAAGATAATATACATGCTCAACAAGAAATCCCAGGGGTCCACAACACAAAACGATGATTCGGTGAAGTAGATAGATTAATTGACTAACCAGATACCCTATTCTTCAAGTATTCTACTGGTAACACACAATATTTCACTTTACCTTCCGGTATGACTAGATACAAATCTGCGAACCATGGAAATGACTTCAATTTCCATCAATGACAACACTAGAAGCCATATGACAAAAAAATTATCAGTACAACCTGAGTCAACAATCACTTTGCATACCTTATTTTTACACCTACAGACTATCCTAAATAATGCTCTTCTTTGAAGCAACCCTTTCTCCTTTGTGGTCTTCAATATTTTTTTCTTTATCATTAGCATCTCTCCAACCTCAGCCCTTGTAATCAGTTTATTTGAACTTGAACCACTCTCAGCTTCATATTTTTGCACTATTTGTGCTCTCCTATTAGGTTTTCTTTCTCCTCCACTTGAAGTTGAACCAACCTTCTCAAGGAACTTCCAAGAACAATGACCATATTCTTGACAATGATAACATCTACCTCAAAAAGTGTTAGAATTTCTTCCACCTCTAAATCTACCCATTATGCCTCTATATCCTCCTCTTGATTCAGGTGCTTGGTCTCTACTCTTATCAACATCTTCATGATCTTCTTTTGACTACCTTGTGCTTCTTCCTCTATTCATGTTACCTCTACCCCTACCTTTCCTTTCTTATCTTCTCTTGATTCTATCCTTTGCCCTTACTACCATTTGGAAACATTCTTCTATTGTCTTAGGAGGATTCAAACTAATTTCATTTCTTATGTTCAATCTCAAACCACTCAAACACTTGGCCACTCTTTCAACATCATCTTCATTATGACCAATCCTAATGCATAATCTATGAAATTCCTTAGTATATGACATTACATCGATCTCCCTTTGCTTCAAATCTTGCAATTTCATAAAAGTTTGTATGGCATAATCTGCTGGTAAAAATTGAGCCTTTACTTTTGCTACCATCCTATCCAAAGAGCATATTTTAGACTTACCTTTCTTGACCCTATCTTCTTGAACAAAATTACACCATGTGAGGGCTGGACCCTTCAATTTCGTATTTGCATATTTAACCTTCTTACTGTACTCAATGTCTTCAAACTCAAAGAAATTGTCTAAGATGTCAATCCAAGCTAAAACCCCTTCACTATCCATCTTACCTCCATACATTGGAACTTCAACCTTCACTTTTGGAGTGTTGTCACCTCTTACTACCTTTAGCATCTTGAGAATCCTCTTTTCATCAGGATCTAAGTCATATTCATCATCTTGGACTGGAGGATTTCCTTCGTCCCCTTCATCTTCTTTATCACTCTAGTCTTCATTCACTATTCCTCTTCTCAAGTTCTTCTCTAGAGCTGCTAACCTTGCTAAGGTGGCTACTTGAGACTCTTTGTAGAGCATTTCCTTCTGTGCTAACCTCTCTTTCAATTCCTTTATCAACTTTTCCATTGCACTAGCCTTTGGAGGCATCTTCGCAATCTTACCTCTTCACCTTCCAAAAAGTTACTTTCTTCTTCAAGGAACTACTTCCTGGCTCTGATACCACTTTGATGCAATTAGGGGAGGCCTTCCACACACTCAAACACAAAATAAATCAATAAAACAACCATCAGATCACCAAGCTTTCAAATTCTCTTTATCTCAACCAAACCCCTCTATTTCCTTGTAGCATTGCAAACCCACTAAATTGGGTATAACTTCACAAAAACACCCTTTCAGACCACAAATCAACTCACATCAGGGAACCATTATTGAGCTTAACAACATATCAAACAATCACCAATATTTATTTTGTATCAACACTCTCAAATCGAGAGTTTTATGCCTTTTAGGGCTCAAATTAGCCCTCTTTCCCAAAGGAACTACTCACAAACCTTCACAAAAGGTTGAAAAATAAATTGGGAAGAAATTCATAGGTTATCAAACCAAAGAATCCACCTTTTTTTCTAGAGAATAAATCATCTAATGGCCAAACCATAAAACCCTCATTTCTAGTCTATAAACTAGGGGTTTATTGAAAATCAATCACCCAGTGCTCCTACAAAATTATCAATTATTCAAAAATGTCCAAAATAACCTAAAAAAAATCAAAACATCATAAAATAATGCTTTCCTCACCAATTTCTCTCTTTGGCATACCAAAACCACTCTTTTCCTTTTAAAAACTCAAATTTTCACCTTAGGACATAAGGCTCAACACAATCCTTGGCCTCCCCTACACTCACAAATATCATACACACCAAAATTAGTTAGTTCAAACCCATTCCACTGAGGTACATCAATTATAGTAGGTGGAATGGGTTTACTTCATCATTGAGATCTCAAGACAACAAATGCTTTGTTTCTGGTCGAGAGATTAGTCAAATAAATACACAAAAATTATTAAGGAACCTTCAAGTAGGATTCAAATATAGGTTAAAACAATGTATTATGCTGCCCCAAAAATATTTGAACCCAAAAGTTATTGTACGACCTCTACAAGTGATGAAAAATGTGCACAACCAGAAAAATCAGGAAAAATCAGTTACAAAGCTTATTGTTTTTCTTTCCAATCTTAAAAAATATTCCAAAAAAATTATTAGAACGATGGATTTTCACATATTTATAATTTTTACCAAGCAAACCAACCCTCTAAATTCCCTTAACTTTCCTTTGAACTCTATGACTATTCATATTCCCTTAAAAAGCAACTTTTACAACTTTATTGTTTTGACAACTTTGCCAAAAAATGCAATTTTTGCAAATGTCAAAATAAGTACCCCCCTAAAACACCTAATATGACTAAAAAATGACCTATTACAATCTAAAATGGTCTTTAAGACCTTATTTTATGCAAATCCAACAAAATGCTAAAACCTAGACACCAATTTCTTAACTTGACAATATTTATCTAATGGCGCTCCTGCACCATAAGACATCTAACCTCCTTGATATTTTTGAACACTTATTCCAATTATCCAAACTCTCTTCCTCTAAAATTATTTCTCTCCTCTCAATAAAATAATTTTTTACAACCTTACCGAAGGCCAACCTCATACTCTTCTTCCTTGACTTTTCTACAAACAATTGCAACCCACTCACAATTTGCAACAAAACTTATACAAAACCATAACTATCCTCTACTCAACAAAGATTTTGGAAGATGTACCTCTCAAAACCCCCTCTACCCACTTTCACATAGTGGATGAAATTTTTACACCTTCTACCCAGCCTTATCTCTATTGGACGATAACCCAAATCAATTATACACAACATATCATCATATCTCATCAAACCCTAGCTCTCTAAAATATGAAATCCTTCTCTCCACACACATTCTATTATCATACCATATATGATACCAATTGATGCAGTCAAGATTAGGGGGTCTTATCAAACTACCCAATCTTGCAGCCTCAACATCTCATACAACCCACATTATTACACATGTATGAAATAAAACACATATTTTGTAACAAAATATAAAATATATCTTTATTATCACTTTCATATGTACTCCTGGCATACCAAAAAACTATTCAAGAACAATACATATAGTGATGATTTCAACAAAAAATCAGAAATTTTACAAGGGTCTCTAGGCACTTCATGCCTTCAAATCTTGAAAATATCTTGCCTTCAACATTCTTGGCTTCACTCCTCTTTGTCAATATAATTTTTCTCTTCATTATGAAGCTCTCATGGCTACCTTGAACATCTGAAAAATCCCTTTTGTCTTCTATTCCTCCTCTCTTCACAAACTAATATTTTGCACTCTTTCTTGTGCAAATTTCAAGAGAAACTTGCAAGTTCTTTCTCCAACCTTGTTGTTGTTGATTTTTTCCTCTTAAAACCATTAAAGGATTTATTTAAAGAGGGTTTGAACTATGTGAAAACCCATAAAATTGGTTTCCAAATCTGCTCTTTGATTGACCCTTAAAATTCCTAGAAAAATGAAATAAAACATACTTTTTTGCTCTTAGAAGTGCCATTAGGATTTGTTGAGCCATATCCAATGTCTTGTTATTGTATATTACTTTGGAAAATGAATAAAATGAATAACCAATTCATGCTCATTCACCCATTTTTTTTTGTATTAAGTATAAAGAGATCAGTACAAAATGAACCAGAGTATAAGCATCAACAACACATCACAAGAAACCCTGCAAAATCTGTCACAAGTTACAGACTCAAAAAATAAGAATTACTTGAGCAACCCAGCCCATCAAGGCACAAAATATACAACACTTAAAAAATAGATTCAACTACCCCCCAAAGATACTTACAAATATACCAACATTTTGTGTTAACATAATTACAATGGTTACAAGATCAACAAATGACTCAAACCAAAAACCATTGGCAATCAAAAAGAAAAAAGAAGAACATTGAAAGGTTCCTACAAAGTTTGAGCTGTATTATTAGAATCACCAAGTGAAACTAAAGCCTCTACAAAAACCAACTCTTCCACTGATAGACCAGGATCATAGTTATTCTTACAATGATCACCTCCTTGTTCTTGTTTTTGTCTGGGTTCCTCTTTTGCTCAACATTTAATTCCTCCCTAAAGGCTTGCAATGCCCTTAAGAAAACCTCTGTACTAGGGTGACCTTCCTACCACATGTGCCCATATCTTGCTTCTAGGATGCCAATGGTGGTTTCTTTTTTTTCCAAATACTTCCAAAACTTGTCCTTTGAGAGCTCCAATTTTATGAAAACCTGCATTGCAACATTGTAAAAGATGAATCCCTTATAGGACTCAGTAAGCAATCTCCTACCTTGAAATCAATCTTCATTCTGATCTTTTCAAATTTCCCATAAAATTTTAGTTGAAAGAATATGCTAGAATAAGGAAGCAATTTTTCTCATATTGTTCTTTTGTGAAAAGAGAATGCATTCAGGGAGTAAGTCCCCATTCTTTCCCCAAATATTATTTGAAGTTCAAAAGATATTCCAAACTTCCTTAGTAAAAATACAATAAAAAATATACAAGTTATTGATTTAGGCTTCCTACATAAAGAGAAAATATCTATATCATCCATTTTATATTTAAATGAAAGTTTTTGCAAGATCAAGAGCCATCTGAAATAGGCCTTCTTGGCCTCCAACTCTTTTTGCCAGTTTTTTATAAATATTTTCTGCCATTGTTCTTTGTTCAGATTCATTTTCCAAGATTTATTCATATGCTTTGTTAAGTCCACTTGATCAGTTAACATTGCATAAATTTCTTTAACCTTAGTTTTCATTATGTTGTTACCATTTTTCCAAAGAAATTCTTTAAATTGGAGTGGATCATTTTAGATTCAATTGGTAATTTGATATGACCACATACATCTCTTAGCATTTGAATATGTTCTCCAATTACTTTGAGGAATGTTATATTTCGAGCTAAGATCATTCTAGTCCTTCAACCTTCCATCCTTTAGAATTTCATTAAAGCATTGAATCCCCTTTAGGGCCCAGCCTTTAGCAGAGCAGCCCTGAATCAGAGCTAGAGGCTTTCCTTTATGCTTCAAGTTCTACCATATAGATCTATTGGAGTAGATGACCCTACTATCACCCTTGGTGAAGTGGTAATTGGATAGGTTCTTTTCAATAAGTTCACAATCCTTCCATATAGTTTTAAAGATAATGGATCCTACAGGTGACATAGGAAATTCACAGCTAAGGACACCATTGAAGGGGAGAAGCTTCTAGGATTTAGTATGTCTTGGGATAGCATTGGAGATGTTATATCTGATTAGTACTTTCTAGGGTTCCTCACCATCCAAGGCACTAATTACCCATTTTTCTGCCAAGGCAATGCCTTCAATTCTTAGATCTTTCAATCCCATACATACTTTCCCCTTTGAAATGGTACACCATTCCCATTTACCATAGTGCCTTTTATTTTTCCCATTGTCATTAGAACAAATAAATTCCCTTGTTCTTTTTTGAATAACATTAATTTGGTAGGAGCAAAAAAACCATATCGAGGCAAAATAAATACTATAAGAGGACAATATTTTTTGGAAGATTTGGAATCTCCCAACAAATGAAAGGTACTATTTATTCCATTTTTTCAACTTCTTCTCAATCCTATCTCTAATCCAACACCACATTTCTTTTAAATTAGGCTCAACAAAAAATGGGATACCAAGGTATCTCACTAGCTTTTGGGGACCCTCCCATTAAATGCCATAACTGCTAACCTAGTCAGGAGGCTTATCCTTCCAACCCAAGAGGTAGGACTTTGAAGGGGCCACTTTTTCCCTTGAAGCAAGAAAAAACGTGTCTAACTTACTCATTAAAACTACAAAGTTAGCATCATTAAGCTACAAAAGAATAGAAGTATCATCAACAAATTGAAGATTAATGAGCTCATTATTGTGAGGCATTCAGATACCTTTTACCCTTGGGACCACAGAGTTGACCCTTAAGATATAGTGAAGAGCATGAGAAGCTATAAAAAATAAGGTTGGTGCAAGAGGGAAACCTTTCCTTATTGATCTCCCAAGAACAATATCATGTGAAAGAACTCCATTGACCTCAACCTATGGAGAGGAATCCTAGAAGAGTGTTTTAACCATAGAGTAGAATATTTTTGGGAATCCAAAAGCCTCCAGTACCAAAAGTACAAAGTCCCATTCAATCTTGTCATAAGATTTTTCAAAATCTAGCAAAAGCATTGTTGCATCTTTCCTTGAGATTTTGGCCCAATTCATAGCCTCCCAACTTGTTATAAGATTTTCCAAGATATACCTCCCCTTAATGAACCTAATTTGAGTAGAATTAATGATGTTAGGAAGGATATTAGCCATTCTTTTAGCAAGTACCTTAGCTAATATTTTATAGGAAACATTCAAGAGTGTAATGGGCCTCCAATTCTTGACAAGGGTCCTATCCTCGTCTTTAGGGATCAATTTAATGATTCCCTTATTAATATTTTTTCCAAGGGATCCTTTCTTGATGGCCTCTTTATACACCTAGTAAATATCTTCACATGCCCAATCTATGAAGGATTTATAAAACTCTATAGGGAGCCCATCAGGTCTTGAAGATTTGTCATTTTCGAGGGAGAGAATGGCTCTCTTTATATCCTCATTTGAGATTTATCTATCTAACTCAACAACCATTTCATCACTAATCCATTTAGGCATGATCTTCTTAATATATTCCCTAGCCTGAAAGCAGGGTTCATTACCCTCTTTAGAGGTAAAGAGATTTTGATAGATGAGAAAAAAATGTTCTCTTATCTCATCTTGGTTCACCAAAATACTACTGTCTACATTTATCTACTCAATTTGTTCCTTGGAATGCTTCTCCTTTAGATATCTAAAGAACTTTGTCCAATTATCCCCATTTTCAAGCCAATTCAATTTGGCTCTAACTTTCAGTCCCTGGATCTTATTGGTTTGAAATCTCCTAAGATTATCTCTGGCCAAAGTAAGCTTATCAATTAGGAAATTATCAGTTGGATTATTTGGGACTTCAGATTCTGCTTAATAAAGATTATCCTGTAAGAGAGCCTCTTTCTTCCTCCTATCTTTGGCCTTCTTTCTCCCTATAGTTTGAAAAAGGATTTTTCAACCTTGGACATTTAGGTCCCATCTCTCAATGGGGGATAAAGTTTTATGCATCCATTTATTGATTGATGTAAGAGAGGTTATGGCATTTCTGCAATCATCATCTTTGAGGAGACTAGTGTTTAGACATAACCCATTTTTAGAAGCAACATTTGATATTGGACCATTCTTGAGAAAAAAATTTAGCCCTTATTGGATGATGATCAGGAAGAGAGTAGGGGGTGACCTCTACCTTGTAGCCTTCCTTGATTAGAGCAGCTATGAGGAAAGCCCTATTAATATAAAATCTATCAATCCCACATAAAACTCTCCTTCCACCTTTTTGATAATTAGACCAGGTGTACCAAATCCCCTTGCAATCATTCTTATGACCTTCAATAGGATCTAAAAGATTTAGCTTATTTTAGCCTCATCCAATAGAATCTTTCAGCTTCTTTCCAGTCATGACCAAGTCCCCCACACTTATCTTCCTCCTTTTCAATAAAGTTAAAATCACCTCCTATAATCCATGGGATATATTGAAGATTGAACATAAATTTACAAAGAAGCACTTTGTATTTTTACTCATTAGGATCATAGACTGAACAGATGCCAAACCAATTATCTTTTCTCTTCAAAATTTCCCATACAACCCTATTATAGGGAGAAATTCTAGAACTTACCACATATTGAGATCAGTTGTTGGAAATTAGGATTACAACTCCCCCCTTACCTTTTTCGTTGTTGGTAACAAGTTGGGAGGCATCCTTCCAAATTACTTTCAGGCTAGTTTCCAAGGAAAAGCCAATGGACTTAACTTCTTGCAAGAGGACAAAGTCTTTCTCCTTCTTTTGAGAAACAAGTCTCCTTACCATATGCTTTTTGTTAGGGGTCTCAAGGCACCTTACATTCCAAGATAGGAAATTAATTTTCATTCCTCTATTCATTAGGTAAAGGGCCTTTATCACACCTAAAGTTATCAAAAAATTTAGGTAAACTTGTTTTATGCCTCTATTCTTTTTGCAGTGGGAGGTAGGATCACCCCACTAAGCTTCTTTCTCTTATCTTTTTATAGGTGACTAATGTATTTATCCTCCTACTACTTAGTATCATCCATTCCTTTCTTTTTTCTGTACCTCCTTGTTTTTTTAACAAGAACCTCCAAAGGAAATCCTTCCCCATCAGTGGTTTCCCTAGTAGAAAATATCCGTAAGTCATCTGCAGAATACATTCTAGATTGAGAGGAAAACCCATCCAAATTGAGGAATCCATCAAGGGAGATAGGAGGTATCAATGCATTCTTTGGAATCTAAATTTCATCCACCTTTTCATTCCCATATACAAAAGAAATGGTATTGCAGTTCAATCATGGCCTAAAATGCATCTTAGTCTCAAAAGACTGTGAGGGATTCACCTTATTTACTTCCTTATTAGGGTTTAGAGTTTCTGAGTTCTCAATGATTTTAGAAGGGCAGTCTCCCTGTTTTGCGGAGATTGAATCTCTTTCACCCTCATGAGGGAAAACAATAAGGGTTTCCTCAATTTCACCAACAATGTCCAGTTCTTTGAAATATTTGTCATTGAAAGAACAAATCTCTTTAATAGTGTTATTATTAGTTTCTTTTGGCTGCTTCAATTGTCTAAGTTTTTGAATTTCCAATTGTTGTGCATTTAATTTTCCATCATTAGGAGGTTCTCTCAATTCCTCGTATTGGGGAGGTGGGATACAATCATTTCCATTAAAATTAACCAACCCACCCATATTATTATTTTCCAAGTCTGTGTTAACTTCTTGCAATAAAGATGCCATGTTATCATTATTCCAAGAGGTGTCTTCATTAAGAATGTTGTCTTCTTTATTTTTATTATGTGTCCCCAAGGAGAGCCCACTTTCCTGAGACTTCCCCAAATTATTTTTCAGTCCTCTCAATCTCTGTCGGGGGATGCTTTTTAGAAGTGTTCCCTCCATAGGGAAAATATTTAATATTCTTATTCTTTATCAAAGAATAGTTCCTTTTGATGTGGCCCTCATGATGATAGAGATAGCATGCGTTGAGACCATTGAGGGTTTCTAAATAAAAAGATACAGTTCTAGATTTAAGTTTAATTTCAAGAATCTATGGGAGATCTATTCTTAGGGTTAAGGAGACCAAAATCCTCGAATCCAAATGAGGGAGAGGAGACTTAGTCTCCTTCATTCTCAACAATTTACCATATGGTTCAAGCATTAATGGAAAAAATTCCATAGACGCAAGGGGATATGTTTGATAACCAACCATCAGGGGATGGACAAGGCCAACACTTCCTCCTCCAAGGCTTCTGGATGCCATGCCAGGGCTTGAAATGTGACTTTTCCCACACTCCATAATTCTTTACTAATTATTTCTTGTTGAGATTTAGGGTTATTAAAGAAAATAACAAATGGATCATGCTCTCTTACAACCATGTCCTGAAACAAATTAGAGGAATGACTAGCCATGCCACTAGAATATGCGAACTTAATGGAGTTACCAGGGGCATCCGTATCCCCATCCATCATTCCTTATACCACAGCCAAGTCACACATGCCTTGACATGACCTAGCTGACCGCTAAGAGAAAAAAAATTGGTCACACCCACAACACACCAGATCAGAATCAAAGATCACTCCTGTCTTAAGGAGTACCGCTATATGCAGGAGAATGATACAAGATTGTGGAGGAGAGCTGGTCCTCCTCCATGGGTGTCCAAGGACACTCCCAAACAAAAAATTCACAGGCACTCAGCTAAAAGTTGTAGAGCCCCTCCTTTCTCAAATCTCTAAGTTGTCCTTCTCCAAATTATCCTTACCCATTCATCCAAAATTGGAAATTGCAGTCATTTATTTGTTTTCCAAAAATTACTAGTTTTTTTCTCCATTTTAGGAACTAAAACTGAAAGAATCAGACCAAAATGAAATTCCAAGAGTCACTTGTCTTATGAACACTTCCTTAGGCATCCAAGTTGAGTAAATTAATTAATTTTAATTAATATTCCTTCAAAATCTCCTTCAGCCATTGGTAAATTAACCATTTCAATCCCTAGAACCTTGAAATTGCATAATTTTGTAAATCACATTAAACACCTTGCTTGAACCTAATGTATAAAATGAAAATAAAGTCCTCACAAATAAAAAATTCACAATATTCTCTTGAAGCTCAAGACCACACCAAAAATGCAAAATACTAAACATGAAAGGAAAATTATTTTTTGGTGATGCAAGATTGCTTGTGAGCCTGGATGCTCTTACATCAATATGTGTTTTGTGTTGTGGATTATGATAACATGTTGGGTATTAACATATTTGATATAATATTTTGTAATTGAGAATAAATATTTTTTTTGGAAAAAGGTGTATAGCCTATATATTTATATTATTATAATAATATATTGCAAAATGTTGGTATTGGTTAACTAGCTAGAACCTAGATAGGTACATTAGGTGAGCCAGATTGTTGACTAGACTTATTTAGCTAGCTGATTATAATTCAAAATTGAGAGGAGCATCATTGATGAACAAAATGATGCATAAATTTTACATTTTAGGATACCAATTTATCTATTTACATTGCTATGAAAGACTATTCACTAACAATAGATATAAAATAAGGTTACTATTCCTCCATGCATGAGCCACCCAAAAAAATCTCACCTTGGTGTCCGAAAGAGGAAATGTTCACCTAAAGCAGTTGAGGAAATTGACAAGGAGGAGAAACAATAATGAAATTTGGGTGCTTGACATGATTTAGTAGGAACATGATAGCATATAAATTTTCCTTGAGTTTGGAATCCATGCTCACACCAACATCCCATGCATTTTGATGAAGAGTGCTCAATAGAAACCTATCGCATTTACATTCTAGAGCGGTCTTCATGGCACCGTAGATGTTCGCAAACCCTTTTCGCTACTTGAGATATTTCATTGGGAATATTGCTCCAATGAATCCCTTCCCCTTGAATAGGTTGTATTCTTGCACACTCTGCATAATTGCATTGTCCATGATGAAGTAATCTTTGACAACCTTGGCCACTATGTCCTCGAAATCATCCATTGATTGTGGAAAATCCATCAAATTAGAAAGGAATATTGAGAGGAATTGAAAAGGGAACAAAATTTTCTTGGAGTATGGGCTTAGGATCTCTACACCCAAAATTGTGCAGATGCTATCTTCTATTTTGTGGCAGTCTAGCTTGAACTCCACCTCTAGGTATTCATGGGATATAAAACCAGTAAATGAACGCTCCCATTCCTTCGGTTTGAGGGAAACCCTGAAGTTCTAGGATTTGTATTCCATGAAACTTGCTTTGAAACCAGAGAAAATCTATGGTGAGTTCAAATTCACCGCTTTGCCACCCTAAATTTCCCACACTATGAATTGAGAATAAATATTATTAACTTAACATATTTATTTTATAAGTGAAACATGATTTTATTTTATTCAAAATTGTATTTGATGGGGTGGCTACAAACATTGAGATGGATGGTGTAATTAGTTATGGTAACACATATCTTTCTATAGGTTTTGTGTTTGTTTAATTTTAGTTACGATATTGAAGGTTTGTGTCTAAAAAATCTATGTGAAAATTGAGAAATAGAATGAATAATGAAATAAAGGTATGCACTCATATAATTTTATCTATTCACAATTTTTACATTACTTAGGTTAGCATTTTAGAGTTCCTTTAATCAATGAACATATTAATTCTTCCAAAGAAAATATCATGAGGTTTAATGAAAGGAACATGCCTACTTATAGATATAATATAATCCTCCCCAAATCAAAATGATAAAATATGACATAAAAATAACTTAAAATTTTATCATTTATTTATAACATCCTTTGATATTAAATTTGATAAGTTTAGCTAAATCAACTACAACATAGACCAAAAAAAATGTAAAGATCAATTTTCAATGTAGCATGTCTTAAAAGTCATTATTTCCTAAAAGTGAATTGTTTAAAGTATGTTATTGCTCATTCAAATGTTGTTACAAATACCTCTTTCTTACTTGAAACCGTAATAAAAAATAGTAGATGTATTTAGTCACTTTAAAATAATATTTTTATATTATTTTTAATGATTTCATAATTTTTCGTTTAAACCATAAGAAATTTTAAAAACAACAAAAAATATATGTATTAATGAATAAAATGAATTATACATTAAATTCTAATGTCAAATCTCCCAACATCTTGGAATGGGTACTTAGACATCCATGTGGGTGATTTTAAGATATTAATTGTGTCACCAAAAATTGTATATTCTTGAAGAAATAGACAATTTTTTGATTAATTTGGTCCTATTTTTTGACACCCTTGCATCAATCACCCCTTAAAAACTGCATTTATAGGCCCCTAATGCTCATGATTTTGGACTTTAAGGCCTATTCCACTCACAAATCATACAAATCCCAACAAACAACATTCAAACCACTCAAATTTGTGAAATCCACCTAAACAATTCCTAGTGTGACTAAGCCGCCTAAGGTGGCGACTTAGTCCCTTTTAAGGTATTTTCCACTTTTAAGCAAGAAAATCATCGACTTAATTCAAATACTTGTGGGATGTCGGCCTGTAAAGTTAAAATAATGAATAATTTGGTGTTAATTCCTACAAATACATGTTTTTAGGTCATTTTTCATAACATTAAGTCATTTTTACAAAGCAAAATCAGAAGTCAAGAGCCAAATATCTTTCATAGGAAGATTCTTATTTTGCAGCAAAGTTGAAGATTTAGGGCAAAAAACTAGGGTTTTTGCAGGTCTTCAAGCTCACTTTTTGTCCAAGATCTTACATTGAAAAATCATGGATGCCTATGGAGAATCATGGAGAAATCTAGGTTGAGGATATGCACCTAGCCATCAAATCAAGCCTAAAGACTTGTTTTCAAAGTGATTCCATCTTCCATTTTCTCTCTATCTACATCCTAAGGTTTTCATGTCATTTAGATTCATTTCTAATGTGACTTAATGTCTCTTAGGATGAGTCTTGCATTGCTTTTAAATCCATTCATGCATCTTATTCTTGCACATTAGAATATGGTTGCATCTTATTTTCAGAACTTCCTAGTCTTAGACATAATTAGGGCTAGGGTTTTATGCATATTTTATGTCTTTCAAAGTTTAAATACCAACTAGGGGTTTGACCAAGACAAACCCCCCATAAAATCAAGTTATCTTTTATTTTGCAGGTAATTTTGTAGATTTGGATCTGAATCTTTGTAAAAAAATAGAATGCAGATTGTGGGCTTATGTTTCCACTTTCGGATTTACAAAAAATCCAAAGTGGACTAAGTCACCCATAGTGGCGACTTAGTCCCACTACATTGATTTTTTAGATATTTTTTATAGTTCAGATACCCATTTGGCAAAAAGAACTTTTTGGGCAATTTCTCTGATCTGGGACTAAGTCGCCCAGCTTGGCGTAAGTGTCCCAATTGGCTCAAAAATCAAGTTTTCCAAAGTTCCAAAGGTCTCTACAATCTCCATTCTGCTTTTCATCAATTTCCAGGTGTATATTTTCTATTTGGCATCTCTATTTTGTTCTTTATTGCATTCATTTTACCATTATGCATATCACAATGTGTTTTCCAATACTTTGCATTTCTTAGGTTTTGCATCAATAATTGCCTTTCCTTTTTAGTTTATTGCATTTAGTCATCATATTTAGATACATTGAATCCTTATTTACATTAATCTTGAGTGTAGACATTAGCTTTTTGGGTCCACTTCTCTCCTTCTAGGCGAAAAACCCTAGAAGAGTTAGAGAACCATTAGACACCCAAAATCAATGTCCACATTAATATATTATTATTCTCCTAATAAATCTTAAATATTTGTTGTATCTCATTTAATTTTTCTAGTTTAATTACTAAATTATTATATAAAGCATTTATTAGCAAATAATTAGACAAGACAATTTGATTATATTAAGTGTCTTTTGAAGTATAATTAAGAATTGTTATGATGGCGATGCTTAATATGTGTATGTGTTTCTATAGTTGTGTCAAGAACTATTGAAACTCTCTTGGGTTGGATAGAGAGTATCATCAAGGAAAATATTTTAGCTAGTGAAGGTAACATGTCATGATGAAATATTTTCTACTAGATTCAACATCCATGAGATGAATCTAAATAACAATTTAAATAATACAAAGTTGTAAGATCATGAGCAAGAAATGGTGTGAAGGGTGTTTTTTAAAAATTCCTAAGGAAGGAGGAGATGGAGATGAGGATTCCGAGCATGCTTTTACATATTTTTGGTTGCATGTTGGTCATTTTATTGGTTTCTGTTGTTCTCCCCAATTGGGTTTTGTTATTAAGGCTTTAGACATCTTTTTTGCTCTGTCCTATCCCTGGATTGGATTTTTTGGGGCTTCTTTGAAGTTCATGGCTAGTTTAAGGTTAAGGATTCTAGCTCTGGCACATTTGGGAATTATTTCTGTTAGTGTAATTAATTATTTACTACACTAGCATAAGTTAACTTATGTCATATATCATTTAGTCCTAGGTTGCATTTTAATAAATCATTTACTAATGGGGTAATATCCCCTTCCATGTTTGTAGGGATAAGATTCCTTCTAGAAGATGAGTTATCCTTCTAGAACTTATCTCAACATTTAATAATTTTCTAGATAGGGTTCACATGTTGTCACATGTTGTTAGATCATGACACATGACAACATCTCTTGCATCTTAAGTTTTCTCTCTTTCCTATATAATCAGGAAACTTGTTCATTTGTAACATATCGATTAATCATATCAATATAATCTCTATTGTGCATGCCTAGTTGCAACACTTTCGTTGTGGTTGATTATATTTCCTGGAAAAGGTCCCCCATTGAAGACTGCAGCTTCAGGGACCCTGTGCATCCATAATCTCAACAATTTCTTTGTTGGTTCCTTCCATTTATGACATGCTTCTTTTTGTCTTGTTCTTTGCCTCCTTTGGATGGGCGGGGTCTGTTCATGTCTTTTGCCTCCTTAGCTCTATTGTGCATGCCTAGTTGCAACACTTTCATTGTGGTTGATTATATTTCCTGGAAAAGGTCCTCCATTGAAGACTGCAGCTTCACGGACCCTGTGCATCCATAATCTCAACAATTTCTTTGTTGGTTCCTTCCTTTTATGACATGCTTCTTTTTGTCTTGTTCTTTGCCTTCTTTGGATGGGCGGGGTCTGTTCATGTCTTTTGCCTCGTTAGCTCTACTTTTGGGGTGTCAAGCTATTTCTCAAGCTCTCTTGGTAGCTTGTCCTCTGATGTGAACTTTTTTTGCTTCTTCATTGGATTTGAGTCAGAAGATGATTATATTTTTTCTATTTGTGGGGGTTCTGGGGGCTTTAACTTGTTGTGGTGGTTGAGTCGTGGGAGCTTTCTCAGTTGTTTCCTAGTCTTGTTGGTCTATCTATTGTAGTTGGAGGTTCGATCGTGGTTGCTCTGCCTGTTGGTTTGTGGAGATCTTGCTGTCCTTCGTGTGATTCTGTTGGGGGTGGGGAGAAGATTTTCATTGTTTCCTCGATGGTGCTTTCTCCTCTGCCCATTTTTTTAAAGGATGGGGTCATTTTTGTGCAACCTTTTTTCTCTACTTTCCCTATTTGTGTGGGGACATTGTGTTGGGGCTTCAGGCCTATTTTTTGTTTGTTCATTTCCTCTATTCCAGAAGGCAGGGGTCTGTGTTTCTTCTCTCCAATTGGGGGAATCTTTGATTTGGTTCCTATTCTGACCTTTGGAGTTGGTACTATGTTTTCAGCCATGTATTTGGTTGGTTGGGAAACTTTTGTTCACTTGTTGCCTCTCTGTTGGGGATTTTTGTTGGAAACGGTGTATGTCTCTTTCCAAGACTTTTGTGGTGCTCTTTTCCTTTAATTTCCCATGTGGATGGGAATTATTTCTCTCTATTGCATGCCCTTGAAGACCGTTGAGGTTTTCATCCCTTTATGAGGCCTGGGTTGTGATGTGGTCGTGGTTGCATGGTTTAGAGCTACCATTATTTTTTCTTTACTATGCCTCTTCCTAGTTCATGGTTCTTGTCCTTGTCTTGGACTTTGGGTTCCATGTTTCTATGCCCAGGAGGTGTTCTAACTTGGTTAATGATTCTAAAGCTCATTGTGAAAAGATGCACATGTTGTATGAGGAAGTCTTCAATGTCCTCTTTGTTGGAAGGGTGTCCCCTTTTGGTTTTGGTTTGCTGATGAGTTTAAAAAGTTATGAGAACACTATGGTCTCACTGCTTACTCTATTAAGTTTGCTGATGATATTCAAAGGTGATGTGAACACCTAAATTTGACCATTTTTTTTTGTCTAGACTAATTTTTATGTTCTTGAAGGCCCAGATGCTTCTATTGTCCATGGTTACTGAGTTTACCCTCTCTGGTGGAGTGTCTTCTTTCTCACTGACTCTATAGATGGAGTATCCTATTGAGGTGGAGTTAGGTTTTGAGAGTGTAGTGGGATGCTCATGCTTCTTCTATAGGTTTTCTCCTTTGCAACTCCTATTGAGATGGAGGCCACTCCTATGGAGGTAGAGTTTGGGTATGTTGGAGAATCTTTGTTGTAGTGGACAATGTACTCTTGGTGACTTCTCTTATAGAGATGGAGACGCACGTTGGAAGATGGGAGTTATATGCTCCTTTAGGAATACTATGGTTTATATGTCTCAGCCTTGTGTTTCTCTAAATGATAGTTTGCTATAGGATGGTGGTCTTGGAGAGCGTTGATAGGCTCAAATTTTCTATTGATGTTAATGTTCTGGTGGTTTGGGTTTTAGGATCATTAAGACCTACATATGTTGGTTTGAAGTTTGTGCTATCTTGTCCACCCTTGGGGTGGTTATTGTGGAAGGATATTGTATTTGGGTTTCAGGTCCCATAAAAACCTAATTGTAATGGTTTGATGATTGGGTAGTCTTTTCCACCCTTGGGGTTGTTGCTATTGCTTTTTGTGCTTGGGTTGCTACTGTTTGCAGCTCTGTGGGTGGTCTTTTGGCTTATTCAATTGGTTGGTGCCTATTCTATCTTGGTTGTTGTTTACTCTATTGGCTGGGAGCCTATTTATTATTGTTGTATAGGGTTATGGCCCTTTAACCCTACTTCCTTTATCAAAAACATCTCATGATGAAATCACACATACACACACATTTAGACTCATATAGCTAGGTTTCATATGTGAGTGAATTATATAGTGTATATATGTGTTACTTACCTATATTAATTGCATAAGAATGAAATATAGACTAATTGAATAACTAAGAGAGCTTGTGTCAATATTATGAACCATCTTAGCACAAGAGTGTGCTATTTGTTGACATGCAATATATTAAGTCATTCCATCAAAATGAACCCAAACTAGATATGAATTGACATGGAAATGTAAATTTCACCATTACTATTATACATATACATACATGATATGTATGTATATATTTATATTAATAAAATGACTCAACTTTTCCATCATACATATTGTATGAAATAATATACATGTTCTACACTGCAAACTCTATAAATAAAACACACCATTTAATTCTAGCAACCATTTAATCCATACAAAAAATCACATATTTTAAATAAAAAGAAATCTGAAATGAAAAAAATAAAATCCAAAATATAATATATAAAATAATAAGTAGAATTTAAAATAAAAAAACCCTTGTGCTTTGTTGATGTTTCCACATTTTGCATGCATGTTATCATGTAAGCATGTTGGTTGTAAAACTCAGCTTTACGCCTAACAATTGTTTTGGATGCTTAAAATGTTTTAAGGCATGTTTAACAAGGAGTAGGTGACACAAGGAATTTGAGTGGTAGGTTTAATGGGGAATAGGAGACATAAGGCATTGGATGCTTAAAATTTTTTAAGGCATATTTAACAAGGAACTTAGTTGATCTTGCCATTCTAGGCCTTCTCATCTCATCTCAAGCCTAAACAAGCACTTAAGCCATGAGTGAGGCATATCATTATCTTGTTTAATGTGAATTCTATCCATTCCCCCTAGTTCATTCTTAGGTTATCACTGGATTAAGAAACCCTCCAATGGGTTTTCCTAGACACTACTTTGGGTTCCAAACCCCATTGAGAGCCACTCCCCCTACTTGCAACTAGTAAACCCTACACATCAAGCAAGGAATTTACCATCTTGCATACTTATCATAATCACATGAATCCAAATATAGAGCAAGGCATTTACCATCTTGCACATTACTCAGAACATTTCCAAACCACTTCCAAAGTGAAACAATCATAAGGACATTCACACATCATATACCCCCTCCTTTACCTCTAGAAAACAACCTTAAAAAAGCTTATACATATTTCTAACCCTAACTATATATGTTAACCCTAACCATAAGCTTAACTATATCTCTAGCCCTAATCCTAACCTAAACCCTAAACCTAATTGTATCTCTTAACCCCAACCTAACCATAATCCTAACCCTAAAATTGATCCAGAACATAACTATAACCCTAATCCTAATAACCTTAACCCTAATTATTACCCCAACCCTAACTATATCTATTAACCCTAAACTTGACTACAAACCTAAATGTAACCCTAATACTAATGCTAACCCTAACCCTAATTTTGATGTGAACCCTAACCCTCAACATAATGTTAACCATATTTCTAACCCTAACTATATCTCTTAACCCTAACCCTAACTATATCTCTAGCCTTAATCCTAACCTGAACCCTAAGCCTAACTATATCTCTTAACCCCAACCTAACCATAATACTAAACCTAAAATTGATCCAAAACATAACTATAACCCTAGTCTTGATAACCTTAACCCCAATTATTACCCCAACCCTAACTATATATATTAACCCTAAACTTGACCCTAAACCTAATTATAACCTTAATCCTCATGCTAACCTGAACCCTAATCCTAAGCTAATATTGATGATAACCCTAACCCCAATTTTGATACAAACTGTATCTCTCATCCTAATATTAACCCTAACCCCAATCCTAATTGTATACACCTGAAAACGATCATCGCATTCAATTAATTAAATACAACCTATTTGATTAATACTTCAACTACATATAAATAAGGTCTTACTTTATTTATATTGTTCACTTTCCTTTTAATTCTCCTAACTCACATTCTTCTAAATTAAATAAACAAAAAACCCTAAACATGTTTATTTAATTAATATTCCCTAATCCTAATTAAGAATTAGAGCACATTTACACAACTTTTTTATGTGCCACTTCATAAAGGTCACATGAAAATAAATAAGCCTAATTATTAATTAGAATTGTCCTCACACACTTCCACCAATAAGAAAAAGCACATGGCTTTATTCCCACACACTTCCAACAAATTTGGACCACATGGGTCTTTGTTTCACACACTTGGAATCTCATACATTTGGCATGCTTCCAATTGTTCAAGGAATTCTCTTCACACACATGGCATGTTGTCCTTGGTCAAGGGGACAACATCCTGATTCCTTTCATCTCCATTGTCTATCTTGTCTCCTTTGACTTTGAACCGTTGATAGGTGCCACCTCAAAAAATTCTTGAGAAAATCTATAAATAGACCCCTTATCCTTTTCATTTTCATCCACCTTTTGAGTAATGTTATAATGTTATTTTGAAATACAAATTGGAATAGTGTTATAATGCCATTTTTCATCCACACTTTGAGCATTGTTACCATGCAAGTTTTTCATAGGAGCTTGGAGCTTTCATGGAGTCTTATACTTAGCTTTCATATTATGTGTTATTTTGCATTCTCATCTTATATTAATTAATTGATTCATAGTTACATTTTATCATCTCCATTGCATCATAGTTACATTTTAGGTTAGCTTTCTCTTTTGTTGTGTTTGAGCCTATGCATAATCATGGATAGCTCACTATAGTTGCATATCATCTCACTCATCTCCACTTTCTCATCTATCATCAACATCATCCTTCATTTATCATTGCATACATTATCCTTTCCATCATTTCGTTTCATTCAGAAGCATACCACTAATAATTCCAACACACATTTGCATACCACTAATCCTTCCACCACACATTCGCACATGGAAATAATCTTAGCTTGCATAGTAAGCATCAAATCTCATTTTCTAGGCAATCATTTTAACAACCTTTGTGCCCATAGAAATCTGAAGGCCAAACCGTTTAATAAATCCCTAGAATTAGAGAACAATGATACACATTTGAAAGGTTCTATTGTATTACAAATAGATTAGTTTTACTTGTTTTAAACTTTAAATGTAAACCGTCTCATTAAGGTTTGTGTTGACATTATAATAACTCACTCTACACATTTGACACACGCACACTAACTATATATTAACTCTAACCCTAACCCTAACTATATCTCTAGACCTAACCCTAACCTTAACTATATATCTTAACCTTAACCCTAACCCTAATCCTAACTAAATATTTTTTTAATAATCCTAACTAAATATTGATGATATAATATTTTTTTATTATAATATTAATAATATACTAAAAATATATTTTTATATTTTAACTTAACATTTAAATATTAAATTATATATATTATTTTTTAAAATTGAATTACAAATATTATACTATCATATCATAATATATAAATTATAATAATAATTTAATATAAAATATATAAATATAAAAATAATTTATTTACGATATTACATGTTGCATCGTGACTGCTACTAGCATATATATATTTAATAATATATATAAAATACGCCGAGAGATATCCTTCTCGAGGCACCTATTGAATTTTTATGTGAAAATTTGATTAAAAAATAGGCGCCTTGAGAAGGATATCTCTTGACATATTTTATATATATTATTAAATATATATATGCTACTTGTAAAACTCAACTTTACGCCTAACAATTTTTTTGGATGCTTAAAATGTTTTAAGGCTTGTTTAACAAGGAGTAGGTGACACAAGCCATTTGAGTGGTAGGTAAGGACGTAATTGAATCCCTATGTAGGCTATGAATCCTTTTAGTTTTAAACAAACTTATCCTACCCCTTCATTTTCTTGAAGAAGCCATTTATGGCATAAGTTGTTTTTCTTTTAGTGGTTTCATCTTCTACATATCTGTGCTTACATTACTTTATTGTTCTTGGGCCCTAAACAACTATGAGGAAATTTTTGAAGAATAACCATGGATCAAATTAGAAAATATGCTAGAAATTGATGAGTAGGATACTATTAAAATATAATATGGTTGTTAAAATATATCATGGTTGTTAATAAATCATTTAAGGAAATAGATAGAAACATTTTAAATAAATAACTCAAGTAGTAGAAACATAGGCTAAAAATACAAATATTAATTTTAGACAGGAAGAAACCACAAAATAATCGAGCAAACAAAGAGACATCAAAAAAATTGATCAAATGATGTGATTAGAATGAAGGAAACAATAATAGTTATATGTACATTAGACAATAGTAATTACACCAACAAGGATATTAGTGGATTGTGCCAAACAATTAGAAATGTTTCAAAGACAAGTTATTGATAAAACACTAGTATAAAAGAATGTAGAACTCTAACATGTGGAAAATAATATTCTTGAAATAATATCTGAAACAATTGAAATGATTATAAATACTATACATATTAATGGTGAATCAACTATAAATAACCTTTTAGTCAAGGTATGGCAAAAACTAGGAGTGCAAAATTTTTACATATGAAACTTCTCACAATACAAATTTTAAAATGCATTCAAGAGTCGAGGTCTCTTTATGTATGAACATTCTTAAATTTGAATCTTATGCTATACAAAAATTAGTAGTCCAACAATCATATGCCCATAAATATAAACAACATATTACAAAAATACAAAACATATTCTCTGACATGAAAATTGATGATATAATTCCCCATATTAATGTCATAAAAGGTAACCCTCAATGATAACCTTCACTTGCATCTTGTGTGTATAAAATATGTTAATGCATAAGCAAGTAATACAACACACCGATGGAACATTATATTAGAGAATTCAAACAACAATCTAATCAAATTGAAACAAATAAAATATCTAATGGTGTCTCATTGTCCTCTATCTCCAAGGATTTTTCAAGTCATTATGGTTCTCAGATTGTGTATGCACATGAGTCTTCAAATGACAACCTAAAGAATCAGATGCTAGAAATGCAAGAAATATTTCCTACATGATTGATTGATAAAGTGATATGTTGTATATGATATGCTAAGATTAAGATGATAATGCTATGATATTGGTAATGGAAATGATGTGATGCAATTACAGTAATTAAGATGTAGCTAATGGTAAAGCCATGATTAATCTAAATGATGCTAAATGATAAAGTGCTAATGCTATAATGCTAAGGTGACAATGCTCTCTAAAATTCTGCATAGTTTAATTACTAATGCTCTCTCTATATGAAATGTTGTAAATGCGACTGTATTTATAGATTTCTCTAAGGCATCAACCTATGTGGCAAAATTCAACAATTTGGATTCAATCTGGAGAGATGGATAGTCGAGGATGAAGAGGTTAGAGAGAATCAAGGAGTGTGTTCCCTTTAGTAGAACAAATTTCCAAGTGTGAAGGGGAATCAAATGGAGGAGGAAGCCAAGTGTCTTAGAATTGGTTAGAATTTGTTGAGATAAATACCAATTAAATATTAAAAAATATTTAATTTCATGAGACACATGATGAGGTGGAAGATGAGAAGTTATTAGAAATGTGACTAAATTCAAATCTAAAATTTGAATTTAATAAAAGAGAGTTAATTAAATAAAACAAACTAATTAAAGTTGTTTATTTAATTAAAACATGAAGAAAGTGATTTAGGATAAGAAGAATTTAATAAATGTGAACTATATAAATAAATCTTGTCAATTCATTTATAACTAGAAAAAATAAAGATTTACTAATTAAATAATGCGTATTTAATTAATTTTCTCTAGACCAATTTTAAGTGCATAAATTTTTCCCCTCTTTGAAGTGATGTGTTTGCAACATGTTGCTTCAAAGAAAAAAATTGCTAGTGTTGATATTTTTTTTTTGACATGCCCTAGACGCTGATTTTCGAGTGATGATGGATATATGCCCCCTCAAGAGATAAATCAAGAAATTTTGAATTTTTAGGATTTTTTTGAATTTTTTGATTTTTTAAAGATTTTTTGATGATTTTCAAATTTTATGATGTGGAAATGGTTTATCTCCTGATAAATGATATTGATCCTACCAATTTGATTAATTAATGCCCTAGTAAAAATAAATAAAACAATCCCACTTAAATCCTAGTTAATTACCCCCTTTAAAAGGGTAAAAAGATGAAAAGGTAGCTCATTTGATTCATTTCATTGGATAGATTGAGTTGATTGAGCACTTGGAGCAAAATGGTGATTGCGTATCAAACCCACCAATTCGAGTGAGTTCGATGCCACAACTACCCAACCGCATATGCACCTCTGGTACATATCTTGAGAAACATCTTGTTGAAATTTGAAATGTGTTTTTCTCGCACTTTTGAAGTTTTAAATTCTACAATTTACGTTTTAGCGCATAGGGTCATTGTTTTAGGGCATAGGGTTAGCTAGTGCATAAAAGCCATTTGTTAGCGCATTGATAGAATGACTTAGTGCATGAGGATTTTTAGTGCATATAGATCACCGATTAACACATTTTGATTAGCTCATAGAGACTACAGAATGACACTTTTGGTTTGTTTTTTAGCGCATTTGGTAGTTTAGCGCATAGGGACCTTGTTTTGGCATATTGATAGAATTTTTTAGCGCATCCATTATTTCAGTGCATAGAAGCACTGTTTCAGTGCATTTACACTAGATTGATGAAATTTTGATTATTCTCCTTGATTTTGATGTTTGATGATTGTGTCAACTGATGTTTTGATGATTGATCTCATGATAGGTGAGAATAAATGATACGATAGATGATGATTGACCTCATGACAGGTGAGGGTCAATGATAGATGCTCATCGATATTTGATCAAAATCTTATTAAAGTTGCTTAGATTGATTGATAGGTTGCTTGATGAGATGCTAATTAGTGATATGTTATGATTATAGGAGGATTTTAGAGTTCTTCAATCTCGGGAGTGATTCCTGAAGACCTAGGACATGATTCCACAACTGGTGTAAGCTGATTTAGATGTGATTGGAAGATGTGGTTTCACTTCTTTGATCAATATGCCCTAGTAGAGGATCAACATGGGACTTCTGACTGCTTTGGGTGAGAGGTGGCATAGTGACCACATCACATTTCATTTAGCCATTGGTGAGATGATAGTAACGCGAAAGGATGCATATTGTATCTTGGGGATTCCTGTTGTCAGTGAGCTAGTTGTTTACGATCACATGGAGCAGGGGGTACTGATGCACTGAGGAGGATTTTCTATGATGACGAGATCAATGGGTATGAGATTCCATGGTGGGAGATGGTTGATTTACATCAACCATTACCTTGTGTTCTAGTTTTTTCATTGGAGGTTTTCTATGTCCCAACCGTAGGTCTAAGGGACTCTCAGTTGGCTAGGGCTAGATATTAGAGAGCATGATTACACAGGGGATTAGATACACATGGGGCTCCTACATGTTGGCTCATTTATATCATGATTTACATTAGGTGGTATACCTTGGAGTGGCTAGTTTATCGGCTAGTGTTACACTATTGCATATTTGTGCTTGGGATCACATAGCTGTCATTGGGCCGGTGGAAGCTAGGGGTCATCTAGTTGTGAGCCTTATGTTTTTGGATACATAGGTCTAGTTGTCCAACACAAGCTGGGAAAATTAGAGTATTGGCTGAGAGTTCTGGATTGCGAGCATTGGAAAGATGATGAGATTAAGATGCCATATGTTTTCACTTCTAGATATTTGATTGGGCGGACACCATATGTTATCAAGAGATTCTTGGTTATGAGGGTACTTCAATAGTATGGCAGAGTTCAGGTTATGCCCAAGGGAGTGACATTGTATGCTCGACAATGACAGGATATTCTAGAGTAGGGACCCTCCCTATCATATGATGCAACTTGTTAGGAGTATTATGAGTTACAACCACAGATATGGTAGTACCATCCAAATATTGTAGATGCATTGATGATTGATGATTATGTGCAATATTTCTTTACACATCCTTTCCCAAGGATATTCAGTCCAAAGGAGCTAGTGCCAACTTTGGATGATGATAAGAGGGCACTACCACATGCACCTAGATAGAGGAGAGATGGGGGAGATGGAGATGAGGAGGAGGGAGATGGTGGGGATGGAGGGGATGGGGAAGATGGAGATGAGGAGGTGGGAGATGGTGAGGATGGAGGGGATGGAGATGATGAAGATGGGGGTGATGTAGGTGGAGGACCGGTACTAGATGTGAGAGTGTCTTAAAGGAGGAGTTTGATAGTGCCCTTAGGACAATAGCAGACAAGGCCATCACAGATCCAAATTCATGTGCCCTCTCATTAGTATCAGACACAAATAGACAACCTACATGCATAGGTGTAGAGCCTATAGGGATAGTTAGCACAGGCCCAGGCATAGATTGCCTCTTTGACAATAAAGAGAGATACCTTGAGACAGAGATGTGAGCAGGTGGAGGCATTATCAGAGAGATTACAAAGAATTGTTGAGGGGACCACTGCAATGGATATGTTCATAGAGGTATGACATTCCTCCAGGAAGGTCTAGTATTATAGCCTATGGTATCATGAGGTAGTGCTTGTAGAGAAATGTGTCAGTTATGCATAGTTTTACAGTGCCAGATCGAGTTAGAGCCACTTACGGAAGACTAGCAAAGGTGTGACTGAGCCACCTCCCAGAGATCCATCAAGTAGGGATCCAGGTGTAGGTCCATTTGGTGGTGTAGTAGGAGGCTCAATTAGGCCAATAGTGTCTGGGGGGAGCAATACATAGCTCCTATGTTGATATTTTGATGTACTCACACTTTATGATGTATTCACTTGTTCAGTTGGGGACTTTGTGATATTCTACCACATTTTGATCTATCTCTCGACATTTTATGATATCATTGTACACTTGAGATTTCTTTTGAGATTATATATGAGATGCAGTCATTACTTATTGCTATATCTGTTGTCTACATGCTTGTATGATGGATGCCTTTAATTTTTGTTCTATATGGTATGTAATGCGTACATGATTATGTATCGATGCAATGATTTATATGCTTTAATTGATGCCTTTTATGCTATATGAGATGGATGTGATTATGCAAATGAAATGTAATGCACTTTTTTTTTGTATTTTTCTAATGCAAATATATGATCTCGTGCATGGATGGATGTATGATATGATAATGCTTTCTTAATGTATGTATGATATGATAATGATTATGATGATGCAACTACATGTGAATGATTTTATTTTTGTTAATGTAAAATGTACTCAATCCATTGATGAGAAAGATAAAATCATTAAAAATTTTCCATCCTTGGAAAAATCTAAAATGTAGATGCAAAACTAATATGCAATGTTATCATTTTATTAGCCAATTTTTTGTGCTTGGTATCATCACTGAGGTTATAATATGTTGAAAGTTAATTCAAACATCAATGGTATAATTAAACCATGATGACTTGAGTACAATATCCATTTATTTTTGATATTGCAAGGTAACACAAACATATAGGCATAATTGAACCGAGATGACTTGAGTATTGCTTGCGTAAAACAAACAAGATTTAATCCTTTTCCTATGAAAATTCAAAATGTCATCAATGATACTTTATAGAGCATGTCTTGTGATAATTCGCACAGTAGTAATGATCAACTCACAAACATCAGACAAAGAAAAATCATACTCCTTCATAGCTTCTCTAGTCCACGACATCCTTGAGTTTCTTTGGAGAAATGATAACAAAAAACAAGATACAATAGTTGAACAATCATGCTAAAGTGATTAAATGACGATTTAGAAGAACATCATCCAATTTGATATGTTTTTGATTGATATTGTTGTTGATTTGGATGGTTGGTTTGTTTAAAAGATTGTGATGGCTAGTTCTTTTAAAATTTATGATGCATGCTCAATGTTGAGTTTTTGTTGTGATTATTATGTTTGCTATGTTGTCTTACTATTTTTTGTCTATTGTTTTAAGCTCAAACCAGGTTGCCCCTAGTGAGTTCAAGATTTTTCCCCCCAGTGAGAAACCAACCATTTATTGTGAATATGTAAAATGATAACCAAGCCAGGATGAGACATGACCATGATGCCCAGATATGTACATGATTTTTTTTCGATGATCAAGCATAATGATAGCAAAAGTGGATGACTGAGAAATGCTCCAATAGATGGAAAAGCTAATCTACCACAAATATCAAATCTTGCCAGGTTTTCACTAGATTTTATTGCACTTTTTCAGATTATATATTTTTTTGCTGTCACCAAGATGCCTATTTGCCAAGTTTTCATTAAGGTAAATATTTTTTTTTGATTTTTCACTTTTTGGTATTTTTCCATTTTTTTTCTCTTTTTGGATATTTCAATCTTTTTCCAATTTTTTTTGTTGTTGGGTTTTTAAGCTTTTATTTTGCACTGGATGAGTTATGCATAAAAATTCTTGAGATTAAGGCTATTGATAGGTTCTTCAAATAGGTCCCCTTTAGGTTTAGATAATTGGTATGCTCCAGATCCATAGACTGAGACAATGATAAAAGGACCTAACCAATTAGGTTCAAATTTTCCTTTCTTTTTCCGATCCTATTGATTATGGGGAGTCTCTTTTAGGACCAAATCACCAACTTGAAATGATCTTGGTTTGAACTTGTGATTGTAGCTCCTTAACATTCTTTGTTGATAGGATTTTAGATGATCAACTACATGTTGATGACGTTCATCTAACAATTCCAACTCTTGTAATCTGGATACCTAATAGTCTTCCTCTGAAATGATTCCTTTTAATGACACTTGGAGTGAAGGTAACTCAACCTCAATAGGTAATATGGCCTTTGATCCATACACAAGGGCATATGGTTTGGATCCTATAGGGGTGTAGATGCTGGTACAGTATGCCCACAAAGTAGGGTTTAGTTGAACATGCTAGTCACATCTAGCATCATTGATAGTTTTCTTCAAGATTTCCAAAATGGTCTTGTTTGAGGCTTCTGCTTGGCCATTCCCTTGAGGGTAGTAGGGTGTGGAAAATCAATGATAGATATGAAATTTTTCACAAAGCTCCTAGACATCCTAGTTTTTTAAAGGTCTACCATTGTCAGTGACAATGGAGCTAGGGATGCCATACTGATAGATAATATAATTCAAGATGAAAGAGGCAATTTGTTTACCAGTGATGGTGGTTAAGGGGATGGCTTCAATCCACTTTGTCAAGTACTCCATGGACATGATGATGAATTTATGTCCATTAGAGGAAGATGGATGAATCTTACCCACAAGATCAAGTCCCCACTAATAGAAAGGCCAAGTCGATGCGAATGGTTGCAACTCTTATGTCAATGCATGTATAAGGTTTCCATGGACTTGATAATTCTAGCACTTCTTGACATATTGAAAATATTCTTTCTCCATGTTTGGCCAATAATATCTCAAGTGTAAGAATTTCTTAGCTAGAGTAAGACCACTTGAATGAGTACCATATATACCTTCATTAACCTCTCGTAAAGTAGTTTCAAATTCGTTATGTTCAAGAAATCGAAGGAGAGTACCATCGAGACCTTGTCAATAAAGTGTATTGGCTATTAGGGTATATGTCAAGCTACTTTACGGATAAAGTTTCCTTTTTGGTTTCAGGATAGATTAGGTGGAAGGGTATTGTCTCTTAGATAGGTGTAGATCTTCCCATAGATTGAGGAATCAACTTCAACTAGATGATACACGGCTTGGGATTCAGGGTCATCATATACGTGATTAAACAATTGTTCCACCATGAATTCATAACGAGCTCATTTTTTTTGGTATTTTTAGAAGAGAGTAAATGGTTGCCATGGCATCCATAGCTTTGTTTTCCACTCTTGGATTTTTTTCAAATTTTATCTCAACAAAGTACTTCTTGAAGTCATCTAATATTATTTTGTATGACATTAGCTTGTCATCTTTTGTCTAGTAGTTGTCACTAACCTGATTTATGATCAATTGAGAATCTCCATAGACTTGTAACTTTGTGATTTTCCATTCCACTACTACTTTGATACCAATGATTAGTGCTTCATATTCCACCATGTTGTTAGTGCAAGGGAACACCAACCTATAAGATTTTGGAATGGTGTGCCCTAGAGGAGTAACAAATAAGATTTCAACACCTGATCCATGTTGCGTGTAAGATCCATCCAAGTATAATATCCACTATTGTGTTGTCATGGTGAGGAAATCTACATCTGGGAATTCAATGTGCATGGGATGGTCGTCTGACAATGGTGCTTTAGCTATCTGATTTGTGATTGCTTGGCCCTTGATTTCTTTTCTATCCACATACTGAATGTCAAATTCACTCAATATCATTATCCACTTTGCTAGTCTTCCAATTAAATTGGATTTGTTGAGTAGATATTTCAGTGGATCTATCTTGGCTATTAGCTTGATGGTATGTGTTAACATATAGTGTTGCAATTGTTGAGTAGAAAACACTACTTCCAAAAAAGCTTTTTCAAAGAATGTATAGTCGAGTTCATAGCCATTCAATGTCTTGCTAATGTAATAGATCACCCTTTATTTTCTTGTAGAGTCTTCTTGTGCTAGAAAATCTCCCAAAGATGCCTCAGTAGTTTTTATATAGAGTAGCATTGGTTTTCCCTTTGTTGGTGGTACTAAGATATGTGGATTCATTAGATATTGTTTCAATTGATTAAAGGCAACTTCACATTTTTCATCCTATCAGAAAGAAAAATTCTTGTGTAGCAAATGAGTAAAAGGATGACTTTTGTCTGCCAACTGCATGATGAATCTTCTGATGGATTGGAATCTTCCTTGTAGAGATATCAGTTGGCTGATATTCTTAGAAGGTGGCATCTCCATGATTGCTTTGAATTTTTCCAGATCTACTTCAATGCATTTAGCCAAGACTATGTATCTTAAGAGTTTTGCTGATGTTACACCAAATACACACTTCTTTGGGTTTAATCGTCCATTGAATTTTTCCAATCGAGTGAAGATTTTATCCAGTATTTCCAAATGTCCTTCCTTGGTGTATGATTTTTCCAATAGGTCATCTACATAGTCCTCCATGAATGTGTGCATCATGTCATGAAAGATTGTTGTCATTGTGCGTTGTTAAGTGGCTCCTACATTCTTTAACCCAAAAGGTATGATGTTCCAACAAAATACCCAATGGGCATGTGAAAGCTATTTTGTCTTAGTCCTTGGGTGCAATCTTTATCTAATTATAGCCTAATTTTTTTTCCATGAGTGATAGCATTTCATGCCCTATTGTTAAATCCATGATGATGTCTATGTTGGGCAAAGGAAAGCCATCCTTCAGACAAGCCTTGTTAAGGTCTCTAAATTCTATGCATATTCTGATACTATTGTCTAGTTTAGAGTCTGGTACAATGTTTGAGATCCATTCTGCATAATCAATTGGTTGGATGAATCCTGTGTCCAATAATTTCTTCAATTCTACTTTCACCAATAGGGTGATGTGTGGGTGCATTTTTCTCAAATTTTTCTTTACTAGTTTCACTCCATTTGGTAGAGATAAATGATGTATTATAAGATCTGGATCTATTCCTGGCATGTTAGCGTAGGACCAAGAAAAATTGATTTGTATTTCTTCAAATAATTTAGTGAAGCTTAGTTTTTCTTGTTTTGTCATGGATGTAGCTAGATGTAGGGTCTTCACTGTTTTTGCAGTGCCAATGTTTATGGATTGTGTATGCTCAACCAATACTGATGATCTTTCATGATAGTGCTCAGGAAGAGTGTCAAATTTCCTATCCTTCAGTGCCTTAGAGAGGCTTTCACTGTTGGATACACTCTTTCTTTTTACTTTTTCTTGATCTAATATTGTCATTGAATGGTTTTCACTATTAGATCAATTTTTGATATTCATCATTTTGCAGCTAAGAGATTTGGCACTCCCCTTGTCAGAAGCTTCGTTATGAGCTTCATTGGTGGAACTTGTTTCAGGATTTTCAAAACAAAAGAAATTGACAATGGCATCATCATTTGCAAAGATAGGGATATCAAGTAGCTCAGTTTGTTCCTAGTCAATAAGTTCAGGGTGTACCGATGGTAAGGAATCATCAGATTGGTTTAAGTCAAAGGAAATAAGTGTCATGATGGCAACATTTTCAAAGTGTTTGATAGCAATGTTGAGGTATATAATGTTACTCTCCTCCAAATGATCTATCTCGCTGATGTTTGATTGTCCTCACTAGAGTCATCGATATGTAGTGATCCAAATTCAAGTGGTCTAGACCTTGCACTTTGTCCCTCCATATGTATGGGTGCATACCTCTATATCACATCAACTTCTTTGTCTTGAAAAGATTCTTCAGATAGTGAGTCCCATTCATATTCATTTGAATCTATTTTAGAACTATCATGCAATTGAAGGTTTCACTCACAAATCTACTATTTGGCTTCTTCTTTTGACTCTTCTTTGTATCCTAGCCTTGTCTTGTCTTTTGCATTGGTTATGATAGGCTGTATTGGTTCCACGATACCTTCTTTTCTTTTGCCAACATGAACTTTTCCTTCATATCCCATCTTTTCTAAGATTGTAAACCCTTTGCCATATGGTTCTATTAGTACATTGGAAGTTGATGCTTGGGAGCTCTCTTCATCTTTGTACAACCAATTTAAAACGTCCTTGTCTTTATATTCATCAACTAGAGTTCCTGCTTTTATAAATTTACCATCAAAGAGCATGATGGGTTGCGAGGATTGTTGTCTGGATTTTGGTGGTTGTCCATACGACTTTGGAGAAGGTAAAAATTGTGAGAGACATAAGGATTACTCGAAAGAATACTCTCCCATGCCTTTATCTTTCAACTAAACTTTTTTCTCAAATAGTTTTGACAAAGCATTTAGTTGAATTTCATTAGTTGAGGAAGTAGAATTGCCAATACCATTATCTTTTGAATGAACCTTTTTCTCAGACTGATTTGACAAAGAATTTAGTTGGCTTTCATTTCTTGATGAATTAGGAGTGTGATCTTCCCTGTTGTGTGGTACAAAAGTATCTTGGACCATCTTAAGAGTGTTGAAATATTGAGGATTGTTGGAATCAACTGAAATGGTGATCTCTTGTCCATTATAAGGGAATTTCAAGCATTAATGATACGATGATGACACTGCTTGCATTTCATGGATCCAAGGTCAACCAAAGAGTATGCTGTATGTGAAGTCTTTGTCCAAAACTTGGAAAACTATATCTTTTTGAATTGGTCCCACTTGAATTGGAAAGACAATTAGTCCTTGAGAGGATCTTTCTTCATCATCATAAGCTTTGATGGTGATATTTCTTTTGGAATCTATGAAATTTTCTAAAAATTATAGTGCATAGATAAGCTTTAAAGTACAAATATTTAGACCAACTCCTACATCTATTAAAATGTGTTTGACTCGATATTTATGGATTATAACCTAAATATGGAGCGGAGCATTGTGTGGATGAGTAAGGGATGCATCATCATTTTCAAAGAATGATAGACAATGAGGTGCATTCAAATGTACCACCATGTCTTGGAATTGACAAACTTCCAAATTGGTTGGTACTATGGTGTCCACTAGAGCTTTTTCATAAATATCCTTGTGGGTTGGTGAAATTTTGAGAAGTTCCAGTATGGATATCTGCACTAGAATCTTTTGCAATTGGTCTATGATATTGTATTGATTTGAACGAGCAATAGGTGTTTTAGATGTACTTCCTTTCAATACAAACTTGGACTGTGCTCTTGTGGTTTCATTTATAGGAAATTTATCTTGTTTATTATTGATTTTGATGATGTTAATTTGATTATCAACTGCAACCATGTCTTGTTTGTGCTGCATTATGAGTCATTAATTTTATTATTAGCTGCAATAATGTCTTTTTTATCATTGATTTCAATGTCATTAGTTTGATCATCAACTATCGAAAGATGAAGGATGGTAGAATCATAGACATAGTTCACATTTTTCCCTTTGGTGTTTGTTGAAGAGGATTCCCATTTTTCATAGTTGGGTAAAGGGTTTTTGAATGCTCCATGATCAATATTTTTTTGAGGTCCCTCTATTGATATTTCATTTCTATCTATCAAGTCTTGCACCAAATTTTTTAGTTGCATGTAATCATTTGTTTTATGGCCCTTGTTTCTATGAAAATCACAATAATGTGCATCATTCCACCATAATGGTTTAACTCTTGGTTCCCAACCTCATGCCTCTAGTAATGTTATGAGTTTGGCTGTAAGAAGCTCTTTCAATGTTGATTCAAGTGACTGTCCCAAAGGTGTAAATATTCTATGATTTGATAGAGTTTGATATGGTGTTGAAGCTGGTTTAGATTCATTGTTGTTTTGGTTGTTGTTTTGATTGGTGTTTTAATTTTTCTTGGGTGTAATTCTTGATAGATTAAAGACTAGCTTTCCATTATGTGTTTCAACTACACCATCATTACCAATGTTCTTGTTTAGTTGCTAGAATTTGGGTTTCTTATTGCTGTTATAATGATTGGAGGAGTTTGTTGATTTGTTTCCTTCATCATAGTTTTATAATAACCCTCTTTTAACCAAGGCTTCCTAAATTTTGAGTCCATTTTCAATCATCTTTTCAAAGCTTGATGGAAATTGCAATTCTAGTCTATAGCTCATCTCATTGTTTAAATTATCAATGAATAATTCCATCTTTTCTTTTTCAGGTATAGGATGAGGGTATCTAGGAAATAATCTTCTCCATCTTTGTACAAATATGAGAAATGATTCACCCTTTTTTTTATTTTGTGTTGCAAAGATCTTTCATCGTTATATCATATTGAATGTTGTAGGAATATTGAGTGATAAACTTATTGAACAACTCTTCAAATGACCTAATACCCAGTGGGAGTTTTGAAAACCATTCCATGCATTGGCCACCCAAACTCCCTGGAAACAATCTCATTAAATAAGTTTCTTCATGTGTAAACTCCAAGCTCGTGGTGCAAAACTCTCTTACATGATCTATAGGATCAAAATTTCCATTGTACTTGTCATATTTTGGAAGGTCACAGTTAGGTGGAAATGGTATCATGTTCAAAATTCTATCATATGGATAAGGGTAGATGTCTTGCAACAAGTATCTTTTTGTGGTTCCTCTTTGCATGTCTTGGATATAGTTTTGAAGGTTTTGCATTTGTTGGGTCAAAGCATTCATTGGATCCATGTTTCATGAATCAACCTTTGTCCTCTTGGGAGCTCCTTTCAGTTGGTTGATATCAAAGTCATTGGGTAGTTTGGCACCTTGGTTTTCCAACATCAAAAAGTATTTCTCTCCATCTTTTTCTAAGATTTTTTCCATGAAATTGTGAAACTCAGGGTCTTGTTGAGCTTGTTGAATGTCCTCATTAGTTATTTCATGATTTTTAGGTTTCTAGAATCTATGAAAGGGATTTTATTTTGCTTCAACCATGGTGGTTTGAGTTTCAATTTCATTTTCTTTGAGTTTTTGTTTTTGAGATCTTGTTAAAACGAGCATAGAAGTGATAAAATTTTACTATACTTTGATCTTTGTTTAGGAGTGCCAAGGAGATACCTAAGCCAAATAGAATGATGGATTCTATTGATGATACTAGGGTGATAAATCTGATGTACAATGTGTTGTTTCATGATGAAGGATGATAGATCCCAATGATGAAACTTAGCTAATGATCAAATGATAGATTTGATGATTAGGCACCTTAAGATGTTTTGATCCAAGTTTAATTAAAGGAAATTCACTTGCAAAGGCCAATTTATTCAAGTTTAAACTAATGTTGGAATGAGGAATAAACTTTTCTCTAGAAAGGATCCCTAAATATGGTTTTAATTATCTATCAGATGTTCAAATTAGCTCTCTATTTGTGAATTAGATGGATGCGCTAAAATAGGGTGCAGATGCACTAAAAGATGGAACAAATGCACTAAAATAGAGCTCCAATGTGCTAGAATGTACCATAGATGCACCATAAAAGGAGATTTATGCACTAAAAATTGAGGTATATGTGACAAAAAAGAGTCCAGATGTGTTAGAATATGAGCCAAATGTGCTAGAAAAGAGCTCAGATGCGATAGATTGCCCCTATATGTGCTAGAACAAAACAATAAATGCACCAAAACATGGGATAAATGCATTGAAAGATGAAGTCAATGTTCTTGAAAAGAACCTAGATGCGCTAGAAGATGTGATGGATGCGCTAAAACAAGCTAGAGATGCACTAGACTGCCCCTAAATATGGTTCAAGTTATTTGGTAGATGTTCAACTTAGTTTCCTATTGGAGTATCAGGTAAATGCACTAAATAGATTGCAAATACATTGGAAGATGTGACAAATGCACCAAAATATTCTCTAAATGTGCTAAAAGGTATGATGGATGTGCTACAACAGAACCTAGATGCACTAAAAAGTGAGGCAAATGAGTTGAAATAGAAAGCTGATGTGCTAAACTGGAAATGGTCACCATTTTTGAAATTTTTTCTTGTTTTTATTATTTTCAACTCAGTGAATTAGGTGTTTTCTTGATGAAATATCTTTTGAACATGAGTTTTCTTGGTTTTCTTGTTTGTGAACCATGTGAATTAAGTATTTTTAATGGATGATCTCTTGAAAAATCATTTCACACACAACAAGTAGTAATTTTTTTTTTTCACACTATGATCTAAACATTAAGTGTATGTTCAAGGATATGGTATGATCCCTTTGATTTCCATAGGTATTAAACAATAGAAAATAGATCAATCACTTTTTTAATGTCAAGGGTCATTTATAATATCATAGCCCACATCTTAGAACTACATCAACTCACACAGCCGTGTCACCCCCTAGAGGGCGCCTGTGTTTTTTCCTTTCTTGGGTCTTAACCAAAGTAAAATCCTCCACTTTTTGCCATTAACCCTTGGTAGTTATATGATGAGTATCTTGGGGCAGATTCTTCTCTCCCCTTGCACTGTGAATATTAAAAATGTTTGGAAACTGACTCGGCTGGCTACTACACTTAAGGTTCTTAGTAAGGGTTTTCATTTGGTGCGATAAAATGATAAACTCCCTCAAGAGACCTCCCAACCTTTAGAACAAAGGCTTTGGTGATGGTTATCAATGCACTCTACTATTGAAAGTGAGTTTCCTCAAATTCATGTTTGATTATAGTGGGTTGGAATACTTGGTTTTAGCCATTCCCACTTAGATCGTTCCCGTAGGGTGAGTATTTTTTCCCACCACGATAGGCCTTTTAAAGGTTCTATTGCAATAAATGAAAGAGTGAGTCTGGCATTCTAGTCACCCAGTGAAGGGGAGAGCATAGGCCTATCACTTTACAAGCGCAACATACATGGTGTTCATTGATCCTTGTAATTAAACTAGATGCCTGATTTAATCAAGGGAAAAAAAAACCCAGCCCCTACAAACACCATTAGTAGTCTCAGATAATCATCTTTTTCAACATTTAAAGTACTTGCAAAATAGAAAGACATGAATCAATTTCCAAAATTTTAAGTTTCTACAAATAAAGCCATATGCGCTAAAACAGAGACCATATGTGTTAAAAGATTCACTCAATGTGATATAAAACAACCTAAATGCACTATTATGGAAAAATAGAGAAGGAAATCCAAAGTCCTATATGTGCCAAAAGAGAAGGCAGATGCACTGAAAGATCCCACATATGCGCTATAGTAGGGCCTAGATGTGCCAAAATAGCAGATAGATGCGCTGAAACATAGACTGGATGCACTGAAAGAGCAGATACATGCGCTAAAAGAAGCTTCGAGTGCACTACCTTGAAATTCACAATCAAACCTATAGACAAAAACTTGTTAGAAAATGGTAAAAATGGGGCTCGAGCCCGATGTTGGGCACCGAATTTATGTGTTTATAAAATATGTGAATGCATAAGTAATACAACACACCAATGAAACATTATATTAGAGAATTCAAACAACAATCTAATCAAACTGAAACAAACAAACTCTCTAATGGCATCTCATTTTCCTCTATCTCCAAGGATTTTTCAAGTCATTATGGCTCTCAGATTGTGTATGCACATGACTCTTCAAATGACAACATGAAGAACAAGATGCTAGAAATGCAAGAAATATTTCCTAGATGATTAATTGATAAAGTGATATGTTATAGATGATATGCTAAGATTAAGATGATAATGCTATGATATTGGTAATGGAAATGATGTGATGCAATTACAGTAATTAAGATGCAACTAATGGTAAAGCCATGATTAATTTAAATGATGCTAAATGCTAAAGTGTTAATGCTAAATGCTAAGATGACAATGCTCTCTAAAATTATGCAAAGTTTAATTACTAATGCTCTCCCTATATGAAATGCTATAAATGAGACATTATTTATATATTTCTCCAAGGCATCAACCTATGTGGAAAGATTCAATGGTCTAGATTCGATCTAGAGAGATGAATGGTTGAGGATGAAGAGGTTAGAGAGAATCAAGGAGTGTGTTCCCTTTAGTAGAACAAATTGCCAAGTGTGAAGGGGAATCAAATGGAGGAGGAAGCCAAGTGTCTTAGAATTGGTTAGAATTTGTTGAGATAAATGCCAATTAAATATTAAGAATATTTAATTTCATGAGACACATGATGAGGTGGAATTTCATTAGTAGAAATGTGACTAAATTCAAATTTAAAATTCGAATTTAATAAAAGAGAGTTAATTAAATAAAACAAACTATTTAAAGTTGTTTATATAATTAAAACATGAAGAAAGTGCTTTAAGATGAGAAGAATTTAAGAAATGTGAACTATATAAATAAATCTTGTCAATTTATTTATAAGTAGAAGAATTAAAGATTTATTAATTAAATAACATGTATTTAATTAATTTTCTCTAGACCAATTTTAAGTGTATACACATATTAATGATGAAACCATTGAACATACCTTTCTTAAATATTTATTCTTTTAACTTGTCAATAAATAGTCAAAAGTTGTCTTGCTAAATTTAAGAAATCACTCTTTCTTAAAAATCCTTCAGATTTTTCTTATCTATAAGTTAAAATGAAATGAAAAACAATGTCTATTGTTATTTTAGTATTAGTGTACTCCCTCTTGCATTTTTTTAATATATATATATATGGAAGATCTCATTTCTTGTTATGAAAGGATGAAAGGGTTGAGAAACTGCCAAATACCTTGCCTATAAAAATATCTCTCATCAACCTAAAGAAACACATTTTGAAAAAGGAAAAATGGGATTCTCTAGGAAGTAGTCTATTTTGAGTTGTTTTGAAATGACTTGTATGGTGGATCAATATCATCATATTTCCTAGTTGATTGGGTTGGGTTGCATTGACTCTTAATCTTCTATTCCTATTTGTGTGTTCATGTATTCTAAGTATAGTGGGAGGTAGTTAACAAAAAATGATTCTTAGACACTTCTAATTATATGTGAAATTCCTTTGAAACAAAGTAAACAATGTAAGCATCAAGGAATCAAATACATAGTTGGATAAGTTAACCTTTATTGAATAAATGATATATATATTATTTCTACTACTAGTTGGGGCAAAGCTACAAGTCATTAAAAGTACTTGACTTAATTAGAACATCCTTTCAAAGGTATTTACAAATATTTAGAATTGAGATTGTCTCGTTATCAAATTTTTGCTCTATTTATTAAATTTAGTGAGCTAAGTTGTAGAGAGAGTTGCTTGAGCATGTTTAAGATTCTTGCTAAATGATTTCTAGGTTTTGTTCTTTGATTTTTCATCTTTCTAGAACATATTAAGTTTGTAGTTGTGATCAAGTAATTAAGACGTTTTGAGTGTTTAAACATTTTCCTATTAGTTACAATATAGAGTTTGGAAGTTGTGAATTGATTTATATGACACAAAATTTGAAAAATAAATTTTAACACTTCAAACATGAAAAGAAAAATTACCAGTTTTAACATTCACACCATTCAAAAATTAGCATTTAGTGATACCTCTTATCACTTTAAGATTTGAAATTTAGTTACTCATATCCCCAAAATAAAGTGAGTACCAAGATTTAGGGATACATATTTTTGCTTACCTTGTTATCACTCATTTCTAGTTGTATATGTAGGTTCTTAAACTCAAAAATATATAATAGTTAAATTTTTCTCAAATGTCAAAAGTAAAAAAACTATGTAGATATCTAAAGTCCTAAGTTCATTACCATAGTGGATTTTGGGGACTTTCCATCATAAAAACCATGGAATAAAATCCTTAAAACCTTGATATAAACTTAGCTATAGGGCCTAGGATTTCCATACACTAGACTCCATCGAGTAAATGTGTGAACTCAAGGGAAATTATTAAGGCACATTCATATGATTGAGATTATTATAAAATAGAATCAATTGGATTCAAACATAAGAATAAAAGGTTCCCTAACTAGGGCACAAAATTCAAAATGACCAAAAATAAATGAGCAAAACCCCTAAATGAAAAATACATCAAAAACTAAAAATTGCTAGGAAAAACGGTGTCTCAACCTTGCAATCATAAGAGGTTAATATATTTGAGCATGGGGTGGTACCCCCCATGAGGTTTAAGGTGTTTGTCCCCCTAGTGGGGAGTTTGAGAAACACACACTTTGGTAGGGGTTTGGGGGCAACACCCTCGAAAGCCACATTTCATGTATATTTATTATTGTAAATCTAGACCATTCACAATTAAGTCTTAGATTTGATGGTAGATATTCTATTGGCTTGTCTTTCCCTAGAAGGAAACCATATTTTATAAGGGCATTGTATTATGGTTATTCATTGTGATGTATTATGTGAGCCTTATAGCTTTGGTGTTGTCTCTTAATGTCTGGTTGATGACACTCTTGTGAGAAGCTTTCTTTGCAAATATATTGTAATCTTCATTATTTTTTATTACATTGAGCAATTTTTGGAGAGTGGATATTTTCTCTTGAAAGGGTTTTCTCCACACAAATCACCATGTTGTGGTATCCATGATATTTGCATTTATTCTATTAAATTTTTGTAATTATTGTAAAGATCTGATTTTTTTTTGCATTACCCTCCTCTCAAGATTAGTGTTATACTCTAGGATTGCACCACTCAACTAATCTTGTTGAAACATTGGAATATCTTCAAGTTGTAGGTACCCTATAGTGAAGATAGACCTCCAGATTATGGGAGCTGGTTCCCCTTTTTATTTTCTAAGGAACTAATGATTATGCAAGAAAAGGGATAAAAGGATTTAAAATGAATGGTAAAAACTAAACTTAAAAGGATGGTGATGCACCTAAATGATGATGAAATTGCAATCTGATTCACAAGGACCTTTCAACATTTCTATTTATACAACTAAATTCAAATAGCTCAACCACATAAATGATTCACATAAAGCCTTAAAAAATTTACCCTATTTGAAGGAAAAGCAATGTTTTCATAGCTAAAATGATAAAATGAATCACATGCACAATGTATGACCTATGAAATTAAACTTAATTGTGCACATACACTTATGAGAGAAAAAAAAATAGAGGTTTTTAGATTTAAACACAATAAATTTCTTATCAAATCAAACATAAAAGATGACACCTAAAATTTGGAAGGAAAATACTTGATTTTATTGGAAGGACAAAAGGAATCCTTCTGTAAAACTGAAATAGCTAAAAATTGCTGAATCAATACTCTAAAAAAATTGAGCTACAAGAATTTTCTGACTCTTTGCAATGAACATGAGAGTAGAAAGTAGGAACTGAGAAAAAAGACAAAGTATCTTTCCCCTACATACAAAAGGACTCCCAAGAGTCATCATGAGTTAACTGCTATTAACTACACTATGAAAATATCTTCCAAATATCTCTCCCACGAGCAAACATGAAAAGCCTTAAAAAGAGGGGTCAAAACCAAAGTAATTTGAGCTAAAATAGCCCCAAACTCACCTTCATAACTAGTTTGACCAAAGTTAACCCAAAAACACTTGAGCTGATTGAAAAATAGGACAAAACACTCCAGTTAAAATCCCCTTTAGATTTTTGAATGAAATTGAAATGAAGGTAGTTGATCTAAATAGATATTAAAGTAATCAATAAAGAATTACTTTTTTGGGTGTTGTGAGTTTTCCTATATTCTACATCTGCATGAAACACATTAAAGTAATTTATAGTTTATTACTTTAATGATGTTTACATTATTTAAACTCATTTTATCTCATGCAAGATTTGAGGAGGTCAACTTGAGTTTGATTTATCACTTTGCATACTCAAAAATACTTAAGGCTTTTAATTTCATCATAAAAAAACCCCTGAGGCACCGATAAATATATACATAGGTATTAACTTGGCATAAATTTTTTAAAACAATGCAAAAAATTACCCAAAGGTCGGCCAAATACTAGGGAAAAGGAAACCCTAGAACAAAATACCCACAACCTCCTTTCATTTGATTCCATTTTTTCCTGATTTCTTGTAAAGTACTCTCCATTATTCCTTGGTAGCCACTGCTAGGGTTTTCTCGGGCATTCATGGAGAATCTAGAGCTTCAATAGAGAATCTCATGTAGACTTGTGTCGACACTGAGTGGTAAGGCTCTGATTTTCATAAGATATCTGTATTTTTTCAATAATTTGGAAGACATGAAGAACTCTGCTTGATTTTCCACAGAAAAGATGAAATGCTTTGATTTTCTCCTATACATTTCCTTATGCTCAAACCTTAATGATAAAAACAAGCCTTTATTTCCATTGTGGCCATCTTCTCATTGCATTTTTTTTGTGAAAGTAAAAAGAGAAGCTCATTCCTTTGTATCTGGGTTTCATCTATTAACATATTTGAGGGTTTTCACTTTTGCAGGTACATGGACCCTCAAAAAGAAATTATAAAACCTGGAGTTTCCTTGTATCTCAATAGCTCAACTATGATGATTTCTAAAACCCCTTCCTTTGTGGCTATGCTTTTTTCTTTCATTTCTGAGTAAAATGAAGAAACTCATTTACATTTGGCTCAAACTCCATGAAAACCCTTGGTTCTTCTCTTTTCCTTGAATTTACTATGCCTTCGTTATTTTAAAATGAGGAGAAAACCCCTCTACCATGGTTCCAATATGCATTATACTTGAGGGTTTATTCCTTTATTTCTATCTTTAGTTTGATAACCCACAGTCTCTATGATCACTATGGCCTTGATGCTTTGCATCTTGTTGCACATGATTATGCAAGTAAAAAAAACTAAGGGTTTTTATGTCTTATATATCTTTCTCTGTAAGCTACAAATTTGCATCATATACAAGGTTGATCTATGACTGCATATTCAATACTAGGCTTGTTATTTAACTTTACCTACTGTCATTAATTTGAAAAATTCAAGCATGATGGTTGTCCTCCAATATTTCACATGATTGACTTATCATGATACACTGTTCTTTGCATGGTCATAATTGACAATGAACTAGCCCTTTTGAGCAATACTTAACACTTCATTTAATTGATACTATCACCATATATTGTGTTCTTCTTGACTCCATAAACAGGTGATCATGTATGAATAGCTACTTGCATATAATGAATGATTGACCACTAAACAAGTCTTGAACAAGAATAGCATCCAATGAAATATTCAAGCTCCATTCTCTCAAACCTTTATTTACTACCCCATTCTGATTTGAAACTGTATCATGGTGATCATTAATGCATAGTAGAAAAAAAAAATCATCTATTTACAATGAATCATTAGCTATTCATTGCTTCCTTTACAAATTTGATGGTAACCTTGCATTAAAATACTAATAACTATGAGGAGTTGTTATGCCACATGAATGAGCATTTAAAAAAGCATGTAATGTGATATAATTTGGCCTGTTCCATATTTCATGTTGTTGTTCCATCTATTTGACAGTGCTACACTTTATGCATAAAAATGTCCTTGTAATGTAATTCTGTATTGTACTTGAAATGATAAGAAATGCCATGTGATTGCTATAGTGAATACACACCTGAGATTCATCTCAAACTTCGAGAGGGGAGCATGCTGAGCTCAACCCTTGTGGGAGCCAATTTTTTTGCCACATGTTGTGATGTTAGATGAAGCATGTAATGAAAAAATAACCTATACCTGCACAGTGAATAAATGAGTTAGATAAAATAATGAAGCTTAGTGCTCATGTGATGACTTGAATTTTTGGCTCTCTTGTATACATGTGATAAATTCCCAACTGATTTAATGCATAATATATGTAGGTTATATTTCTATTGATGAAACATATGATGCGAGTTTGTAGCCTGAGCTCTAACCACATCCTTTCCATCATTTGTAGGTACATTTGAAGATTAGCAACAAGAGGAGTTGAAGATAGAGAAAAACAACTCAAGGATTTGTCATTCAGGGAATGATGGATCCGACATCTTTTCCTATGTTTTTCCATTTATTTATCTTCAAAGGTATAGCTTTCATTTATGTTGTATTAGATAAGTCATTCCCATGGCTTGTGTGGGACATTTGAGCATATTTCTTTGTAAAATAAATAAAGACAACAATACTATGAAAATCTGTGTAATCTTCTGTTGTAAAGAACATTTGCATAATAAAACTGAACTTCATTTGAAAGCATCTTTTGTTCAATGACAACTTTAGCAAAAATTTTTATGTACCTTTTTCCTTCTAGCTACAAATACTTGCTCTAGCTCTACCTAATTGAGCTGTAAGCAAAAATTAGTTAAAATTTTGTGACCTATGCTAAAAGCTTGCTTGCTAAGCATCATAGACCAATTTCATATCTTATCCATTGGGCATGGGAGTCATTCCTTGTCCTCTTGACTTAGAAAAACTCAGTAACTTAGCTATTTGAAACATGAACAACAACAGAACAAAACATAAAAAAACTACAATGACATTGTTTAGAATAGGGCCAACAAACATTTGCAAAAGCACTCATTGGAAAACAAAATAGAAATTGAAATACATGTGCAAACAACACTTATTAGCAGAAAACTAGTCAAACTATAATACATTTACAAATTTTAACCTCTCAGAAACAAGGTTTGAGGTGAATCCCATTGAATGAGATAGGCAACACCTCTGCATCCAGTTTTAAAAGCTGAAAAACATTATGTTATTTGCATTTGGTGATCATATATGGGCCATCCCACATAGCATCAAACTTGGTATGCTTACCAAGTTTGCTTTTAAGTTCATCCCATTTAAACACCAGATCACCTTCATTGAACATTCATGGCACTTCTTTTATATTAAAGGTCCTCTTCATTTGAGTTTGGTGAATTTCAAGATTTCTTAGTGCTTCTTTTCTTGTTTCCTCTAGTTCCATCAACTATGCAAGCCTGATTTCCATAGGTTGTTCCTCTAACAATTCAAGCTCCCTAATGAAATTCAGAGTTGGCAATTCAATAGAAATCAGTAACTTGGATTCTTTACCATAAGTGAGAACATAAGGTGAATAACTTGTAGCTCTTTTAGGAGTTATTCTATCAGCCCAAAGGGCTACTTCAATTTATCATGCCAGGTCCTATGGTTATCCTCAATTGTTTTTCTAATAATCCTAATCAGGTTTTTATTGGTTGACTTAGCCTATCCATTACCCTGAGGGTAATAATTGGATGAGGTATTCAAAAATATGTTCTTAAAAAACCAATCAGAAACTCTTTAACCCACAAAGGCTAATGCATTATAAAAAATGTAGAATCAGAAGTACCAAACCTTGATACCAAATCTTGGTAGAAATTCAAAATAGAAGTCTCAATTTCCTCCTTCAATACAACTTCTGTCCACTTTGTAAAATATTTTTTTTTCTATTAATATCCATTTATGACCTACACTTGAAGGTGGGTTAATGGGACCAATGAAGTGAAGACCCCATTTTGCAAAAGGCTATTCTAATTGAATTGGGTGTAATGGAAAGGATACAAGCCTCTACTTTCTTGCAAATAATGAACATTTACTGGATTTTATGACCCAAACATGTGCATCCTTAAATAAATTTGGCCAATAATATCCAAATCTCATGATCTTTATAGTTGTAGTTCTTAGTGCAAAATGACCTCCAGAAGGCCCATCATGAAATTCTTCTAGAATTTTATCAATCTGTTCTGGTTTAATGCATCTAAGTAAAACACTATGAAAATCCCTTTTATACAAAATTCCATCAATTATAGCATAAAGGATGGCTTGAATCCTATAATACCTTCTCTTGGACTTTTCCAAACCTTTAGGAAAGTCACTATTATGTAAATAATGAATCATTTGCTAGATCCAATTTGTAGAAGAAACTAGAACAATAGCTTGTTCCTCATTATTGAGCACCATTGCAGCTTACTCATCAATTGCCTTGCTATTTTCTTCATTTCCAACAAGCTATTCACATAAACCTTTGCCCCTAACTAGTTTGGTAGTCTTAATATTAACGTCATAATCCATTACTTTGGTTATCCAACCCCCTCTTTTATCATTGATATCTTTACTAAGCAAGAAATCCTTAACTATTGTATAGGAAACCATCAACTGAATTTTATTGTTAGAGAGCATATACCTAAATTTATTAAGGCTTCTTACTATAGCTCGCACATGATTTTCAACAAATGAGTATCTTACCTCGTAATCTTGCAAAACTTGGCTGAAAAAATGTCATAGGCTACTCTAATCCTTCTTTATTCTACTGACAAAGCATAGTTGAAGTAGTATCAACACTCCCAAATGCATATAAAATGAAATATTTATCAAAATTTGGATTAATGAGTGTTGGGGCTACTTCAAGGGCCTCTTTTATTTCTTCAAAAATCCTCTTACTTTCCTTAGTCCATCTAAAAGGAATGTTCTTTTCAAGCATGGTTGTAAGGGGCTGTAATAATGCTACAATGTTAGGTATGAACCTCACAAAATTGATCCTACCTAGAAATATTTGTAAGCCTTTCTTATGAGTTGGTAGGGGCAATGCTAGAATAGAAGTGATACCTTTTGGATTAGTTGAAATACCATACTTGGAGACTACATGTCCAAGAAGCTTCCCCTTGTGGATTGAAAAATGCTTTTCTTTGGGTTAAGTGAAACCCCATATTCCTTGCATCTCTTAAAGATTTTCCTTAAGTGATCAAAATGTTCATTGGCATTCTTTGAAAAATAGTAATGTCATCTAAATAAATAAGTACAAATTTGTTAATGAGGCCTTGGAAATCCATATCCATTGCTCTCTGAAAGGTTGCCCCTGCATTGGACAATCCAAAAGACATCTTCCTATAAGCCATGGTACCCCATTTAGTAGTAAAGGTAGTTTTGAATTGATCCTCCTCTTTTACCAGAATTTGGTTATATCCTAAATATCCATCTAACAAGGATAACCTATATGAACCTAAAACCAATTGTAAAATCTGCTCCATTGAAGGCAATAGATAATGTTCCTTGACAAAGGCTATGTTTAAATCACAAAAATCAAAACACAACCTAATCTCACCATTTTTCTTTCTAACAGGAACTGAGTTTGAAACCTAGGATGTATGCTTTATCAGAAAGATAATGTTACCTTTAATCGACTTGCTTAATTTTGATTTCATGAGATGCTCTAGCTTGGGATTTAAAGGAATTTTCCTTTGTTTTACTAGTTTTTCCTTGGGCTCTAACTCAATAGTGTGTTGAGCTAATCTCGGGTTAAAACCCTTCAAGTCTCCATACTTCCAAGCAACAATATCATTAAACTCTTGACAAAGTAAAATAAAATCTTGAGGTTCCTCTTTGGTACATACCTTACCAAGCTTGAGGAGCTTATCTCTAAATATCTCAATGGTATCATAATGCTCCTACTTCACTATCATGCTATTTTGATCTCTTCTAACTTAATAATTAAAATTAAAAATTGATTCCAAGGTTACCAAACCTTTGGGTAGCTTATTTGACTTCAATTTCAAGATTTGATTGTCATATTGCTGCTGCCATTTTTGTTGGTTTCTAGTAGCAAACTTTGCTTCCTCCATTAGAAAATTAATAATATGCTCATCACTCTCAAAAACTTTCCAATTTACATTGTTATCTAGTACAAATGGTGTAACTACCACTTTTACATACTATTGTACCTCAAAACTGTGGACATTAGTTGGAATATCAAACTAAGAGCCTATGGTAGCTTGCTTATCAGCTTCTTTATTCTAGTTTCTAGGAATGGAGAGCAAGTTGAAAGCATCAAAATATTCATTTAAATCCCAAATCCTATGCTTATATAGCTTGAGAAAATCATTTTTTGTAACATTCAAATTTCTTACTTGATTTGCTATCAATTCAGAATTGCAAAAAACTTGTAAACATTTAATACCTTTCTTTCTATCCCCTTCTAGGCCACGAACAAGTGCCTCATATTCTGCTACATTATTTGAACAACTGAAGGAAAATATTAAGGCTGAATAATACTTTTCTCCATCATGAGAAATAAAGATGGCTCCTCCACCAGAACCCACTTTGCTTCTTGAGCCATCAAAATATAACATCATGCTCATATAGCTTCCAAAGTTGATCATCTTGTTGCTTAGGCTATTTTTCATCCTTAACTAGATTTGGAACAATTGCATCATGCTCATGAATCATGTAAATGACTAATCCTACCTCATCCATGTGACTGAAAGGGTCAACTTCATAATTATCGAGTGCCTACTCATCTAAATTTATATTAGGTATGCCTTCAATAGGTATGCTGGGGTCTAGGATCATGGATTGATCCTCCTACTCATGGGTGATGTAGAGGTTAGAATTTACAAGATTAGGAACATAAGGTTCAATATGATCTTTGGCTTGTGGTTCTAATTTTATGGTCACTCTAGTGCGATATCTAGTCTTGAAAAACATATGTGACCAATCTGATGATAAATACCCATGCCCAAATTTGTAGTAAAGTCCCTAGAAAGGAGAATGGAAAATAAAGGTGGTAGATCAATGACATAAATATCCCATGGGATTGAGTAGTTTGGACAAGCATGTAAAGTAAGGGGTAGGTTTTTGCTAACTCCAAAAAATTTAATGGTTGTACCATCCAACTGAACTACTCCCTTTCACAATGGCTCATAAGTCAATCCTAGCTTATCCACTAGCTGCTTAGGCATAAAAGAGTTTCTTGCTCCTAAATCAATCATGCAATTGTGCACTAAATGTTCACCAATGATCAAACTGACATAAAATGGAGGTGGTTTTTTAACCTCTAGAGCTGATTGCTCACTCTTGGTTTCAGGGCTATTTGCAAACACTACTTTAGGCTGCTCTCTACTAGACTCATCAAAAATTGAAATCTTAGGTAAAGCATCTTGCACTAAATCTTTTTTCCTAGGAATATGTAAAGCATCAATCATTGAAAAACTAACAGTAGCTTTCTTCATATGATCCACAATATTAAATGTTGCAACACTAATCTTTTGCTATCCCTTGGAAACAACAACCTCAGTTTGTGACTGTAAAGGCTGTGATTGACCCTTTGGCTATTCTTTACTAACCATAGCTTGAACCCTTGGTAAAATATGAACATTTTGTGAAGTTGTAGGCTGAGCTTGACCTTGTTGAGCTATAGAAGTCTAAATTTTATCTTTATCACCCTAATATTGGTCCCTTTCTACTTGCTGCTCCTTAGAAACAACTTTCTATCCTAAATCAACAGCTCTTTTCTTTGACCTTGTATTGGATGAAATGGAAGTCTATGATTGGTTTTTCCCTTGTGGATGATTCACTCCACATAACTCATTACCTTTCCAATTCATTAGGGAAACATCAAGATTATTTTGCTAAATTTGAGAACCTTGTTGCTCATGACTTTGTTTGGTCACATCCTCTATAATAGTAGTGTTGTTTTACACCATGAGAGCTTGATTCCACACTCTGTTAGAACAAATGTTCTAATTGTGAGGCTAGTTGCATGGAAAACACCACTCAGAATCCTGTGCCATGTTGTTTTGCATAGGCATGAGCTCCTTTGAAGAGCTAGTAGTATTAGGATTGTATGGTTGAAATGGCCTAGGATTATAATTTCTTATTTATCCTTGGTAATTAGCTTGATAAGGAGTTCTATTTGCTTGATATGGGGATTGGTATGGTCTGGTTTCTTAGCCAACCTGTTTCTTGATATTCACTAAATAATTTCCAACTATTTTTAGCATGTTTCTTATCTCTTGAAGCTCTTGAGAATGGGTTGGAGTTGTAGCTTGGTATCTTATTGTTGGAACATGTAGAACACCTATTGGGGGTAATGCTATTGGTATAGATGGTTGTGCCTCAGGAAAAAATGGCATTATCATCCTAGAGGCTATTTTACCAGCTTGAATGAAGCTATTTTCTTCTTTAATGACTATTTCATATGCATTGAGAAGTGTATTTCTGCCCATAGATTGAATCATTATTGAAATATCACTATTAATAGCTTTAAGAAAATACAAAATTTATGTTGAGGTAAAGGTTTTATTGTTACTATAATTCTATCCCAAGTCTTATGAAAATGATAATTGAAATATGACATATGCTCATGTGGAGGTCTTTTAATAGTACTTAGTTGCTCCATCAGAGATAGATGATATGATTTATCCTTGAATTGCTTATGTAACACATAATCCAATCCATCCAATGTCCTGATTGAATTTATTGGAAGGGTTCAAAACCATTTTAAATATTTTCCCTTTAACGATGCAACCAAAATCCTGAGTGCTACATTTTCTATAGTGATATTGTGAACTAAACATAAAGTGGCCACATATCTGATGTGCTCAATAGGTGTTGTTTGATTCCCCCCTTTGAAAAATGGAAAGATTTTGAGGGCCGCTATAGGTATGTCATTATGTTGAGCAATATCTAATGGGTTTCCCACATAAAATGGTGCAAATAAAAATTGTCTCACCATTACTGGTGCTTGAACTTGTAGTATTGGTACTTAATTTCTCTGCACTGGATACATAGGGTTGTGGTTTGGAAGTGTAGATATTGATCTTTTTGGTAGACTGAGACTTTTTCTTACTGTCCTACCTTTCCTCCTTGGTGGTGAAAATTGAAAATAATCAAACAATGAAGAGTTTCCTCTTGTTTGCACTCTTCTCATAGGCTGTCTACACTGGATCTACTTCAAAAGATAGAGATAAGAGTCACTAGGTATAAATTGTAACCTCTGAAAGGTAAAAAAGTTGATGTATATACCAGAATAGCAGCTTGAAACTTTGTACCCCTTAACTAAAATGAATTTTAGAGTCCCACCAAGCATGCCAAAAACTTTTATCAACTAGGATTGCACCCTAGCTAGGCCTAGACTCAGCTAATCCTATTGAAACATTAGAATATCTCTAGGTTGTGGGTACCCTATAGTGAAGATAGACCTCCAGATTATGGGCTAGTTCCCCTTTTGGTTTTCTAAGTAACTAATGATTCTATAGGAAAAAGGGATAGAAGGCTTTAAAATGAATGGTAAAAATTAAACTTAAAAGGATGGTGATGCACCTAAATGATGGTGAAATTGCAATCTAACTCAAAAGGGCCTTTCAACGTTTCTATTTGCAAAACTACATTCAAATAGCTCAACCACATAAATGATTCAAACAAAGGCTTAACAAATTTACCCTCTTTGAAGAAAAAATAATGTTTTCATAGCTAGAATGATAAAATGAATCACATGCACAATGTATGACTTATGAAATTAAACTTAATTGTGTACATACACCTATTAGTGAGATAGAAAAATAGAGGTTTTCAGATTTAAACACAATAAATTTCTTATTAAATCAAACATAAAAGATGACACCTGAAATCTAGAAGGAAAATACTTGATTTTATTGGAAGGACAAAAGGAATACTTCTACAAAACTAAAACACAATGCTGAAAACTGCTTAATCAATACTTTGAAAAAACCAAGCTACAAGACTTTTTTGACTCTCTATAATGAACATGAGAGTAGAAAGCAAGAACTAAGAAAAAAGATAAAGTATATTTCCCCTATATACAAAAGGACTTCCAAGAGTCATAGCGAGTTAACTGTTATTAACTACACTCTGAAAATATCTTCCAAATATCTCTCCTATGAGAAAACATGAAAAGCCTTAAAAAGAGGGGTCAAAACCGAAGTAATTTGAGCTAAAATAGCCTCAAACTCACCTTCATAACTAGTTTGACCAAAGTTAACCCAAACCCACTTGAGTTGACTAAAAAACAAGACAAAACACTCTAGTTAAACTCCCCTTCAATTTTTTGGCATGAAACTGAAATGAAGGTAGCTGATCTAAATATATATTAAAGTAATCAATAAAGAATTACTTTTTTGGGTGTTGTGAGTTTTCCTATATTCTACATTTGCATGGCATGCATTAAAGTAATTTATAGTTTATTAATTTAATGATGTTACATTATTCACCTTCATTTATCTCATGTAAGGTTTAAGGAGGCCAACCTTGAGTTTGATTTATCACTTTGCATACTAAAAATACTTAAGGAATTTAATTTCGTCATAATAAAAAAACACCTAAGGCACCCCAAAATATATACAAGGGTATTAACTTGGCATAAAATGTTTAAAACAATGTGAAACATTACCCAAAGGTCAGCCAAATACTAGGGCAAAAAGAAACCCTAGAACAAAATACTTGAGACCTCATTTCATTTCATTCCATTTTGCATTTCCGAGTTTCTTGCAAAGTCCTCTCCATTATTATGTGGCCACCATTGCTAGTGTTTTTTGAGAAATTCATGGAGAATCTCCTACAGACTTGTGTCGAGGCCGAGTGGTAAGGCTCTGATTTTCATAAGATATCTATATTTTTTCCCGAACTTGGAAGAAATGAAGAACTTTGCTTGCTTTTGCACATACAATGATGAAATGCTTTGATTTTCTCTTGTACATTTCCTTATGCTTGACCCTTAATGATAAAAATAGGCCATTTTTTTTTCTATTGTGGCCATCTTCTCAATGCATTTTTTCTGTGAAAGTAAAAAGAGAAGCTCATTCCTTTGTATCTGGGTTTCATCTATTAGCAGGGAAAAATTTAAGAACCCCCCCCTTAGAGAAGCTGTAAAATCCTGGTGAATCTTTCATACTTCTTGAAAAAAATATTAATTTTAGAGGCAATTTTTTTCGGTTTTCGTGAAAAAAATCCCCATTGGCGAATCTTTTATAATCACTAGAAGTCTGTGGAAAATCCTGGCAAATTACAAATTTTTTAAAACCACTAAAATATTTTCATTGGCGATTAAAATCTATTTTCAAACCAATAAAATATTTCCATTGGCGAATTAAACCTATTTTCAAACCAGAAAAAATAATTTTGTTGGCGATTCTTTTTTTCAAACAAAAAATTAAAATTCATTGACGAATTAAACCTATTTTCAAATGATTAAGAAAAAAACATTGGCAAATTAAACATAATATCAAACTAATAAAAAAATTCATTGGCTAATTAAATTTAGTGGTGAATCCACTACCGTTCAATGAATTTTCAATGGATGGCTATACTTGCATTGCAAATTGAAACCTCTAGAATAACACTACAACTGTTAGATGTGGACACATAGCAAGATCAAGGGTCATCATTGTGGTAATTAATCAATGGGTTGGATTTTGGTGATGAGCGATAGAAGAACTTAAGTGGCAGAAATATGCATGTGCATTAAGTTTGTTTTAAAAGAGGGACTGCCTAGAAAGAACGTAGGACCAAGGCTTAAAAAATTAAGAACTTTTTACACAAAGGATGTGGCACATCAATCTAACCATGACTGTTCGATGAATTTTTGATGGACGACTTTAGTTGCATTTCAGAAGTATATCTCTCAAGCACTAGATTTGTGAATTGAAACCTCTAGAATAATAGTAGAACCGTTAGATGCGGACGTGTGGCGAGATCAAGGGTCATCATCATGGTAATGAACCCGACATGTTGGATTTTGGCAATGAGCGATAGAATAAAGTTTGTTTTAAAAGAGGGACCTCCTAGGAAGAACGTAGGACCAAGGCTTAAAAATTTAAGAACGTTTTTATTTATTTATTAGTGATACTTTTCTATTTTATTAATTATAAAGAAAAAGATACATATTCTATAAAGTTCTCAACACCCAAAAACTACCAAAAAAACTGATCAGTGATACTTGTTTATTTTATTAATTATAAAGAAAAAGATATAGATTCTACAAACTTAGCAACATCCAAAAACTACCAAAAAAGCTAAATATCCATCTCAAAAACAAGAGTATTAGAACTTCCCTAAATAGCTACGCCTTTGTAGCAGAGGCTAAAAAAAAAACAAAAACTTCACTTTACGTTAACCATTATTACTCATTCTTCTTCGAAGACTTTCCCATCTCCAACGACAGTATCTCCTTTAACGGTTTTGGATTCTTCTGCAAACACAGTCCCTTCTTTTCGGGCATCTCCTCTCTGGAAACTTCTTTTATATTTTCTATTATTTCCTCTAATGCCATTAGCTCAACACATATTTTAAGTGCTTTCCACCCATGCTCGACTCCTTTCTGCCATCGGTCTTTAGTGTGACCCTTTGGCCATCTGATAAAGAGGCGATTTAAATCTGCAAGCTCTGGGCCCCCACCATCCATTCCTTCTATTTTTACCAACCCTACTCCTGGTATTGCTCGTTGCAGAATAATTTCCATGTCCACTAAAAAATATTTATGCACTAGATTTTTCATTACTCTCCTCACCTTGTTCACTGATTCTCCTAAGTCTAAACCCCAAGCCATGACCAATGAATATATATCCATATTCATTCTGAATCTATGTGTCAATTTTTTGAATCCATCCCCCAACATTATTTGAACTGCTTGCACCACCTACTCTTCTTTGTAGAGAAATAAACCTTGCAGCCTCTGCATAGACACTTTACCCACAAAGGGGTCCAACTTCCTCTGTGATGTCATCGTGAAATTGGCCTCCATTGCTTTTCTGTTTCACTAGCTTCCAACCTATCACCCGCCACTGAAAGGATACAATCCTATTATCCTTACACTTGAACTCGAAGAAGCATCGAGGGTGATAGGTGAATGTCATTATAACACCTCATTTCGCCAGCCTTCTCCATAAATACACTGTGCTTGTCACCTTTCCTATCTTAATTCACCAAAGTCAAAGTTTTGGTACTTTTCCTAACCTTAATACCTTAGTAACTTAGTTGCAAGTCTTTCTTGGTCATCTTTGTAGTCAGTGGGTTAGAAGTTTCAAAAAATTTGAAACTTCAGACTTTGGTTCTAAGGTTCCAAATTTTAGTAACCACGCGACATTATGGACCAGGTACTTTTCCTAACCTTACTACCTTAGTAGTTGCAAGTCTTTATTGGTCATCTTTGTAGTCGGTCGGTCAGAAGTTTCAAATTTTTTGAAACTTCAGACTTTGTTTCTAAGGTTCCAAATTTTAGTGACTACATGACATTATGAACCAAGACCATTTGACAAATTTTTGATGGACGGCTATAGTTGCATTCCAAAAGTATATTTCTCAAGCACTAAATTTGTGAATGGAAACCTCTGGAATAACACTAGAACCATTAGATGTGGACACATGGCTTGATCAAAGGTCATCATCGTGGTAATGAATCCGATGGGTTGGATTTTGGCGATGAGTGATAGAAGAACTTAAGTGGCAGAAATTTGCACGTGCATTAAGTTTTTTTTAAAAGAGGGACCACCTACAGAGAACGTAGGACCAATGCTTAAAAAATTAAGAACATTTTACACAAAGGATGTTGCAAATCAATCTAACCATGACCATTTAATGATTTTTTGATGGATGGTTGTAGGTGCATTCTGCAAGTAAATCTCTGAAGTAGTAGACTTGTGAATTGAAACCTCTGGAATAACATTAGAACTGTTAGATGTGGACATGTGGTGAGATCAAGGCTCATTTCTCTCTTTTCAATGACTCGGCGTATTACATTTCATTTAATTGAAATTATCAATCTTTTTGAAGAATGTGTGGTAGTCGTATTGTTGGTGACGATTAATGCCATATGAACATCCGAAGCGATTGATTAGACAACTCATGAATCATAGCTTTAATGAAACAAGATTTGTAATAATTTCAAATTTTCATAATTCATATTGTTTGAGTGACACTAAAGTTTGGCAATTTTGACAGCTTGTCACTTGTCAGCTTGAGGTACTGTTTGCGTGTAGCCAGACATCAATCAAATTAAACATTTTAATTGTACATGTAAGGCTTGAGGTATAGTTTGCGTGTAGCCAGACGTCAATCAAATTAAACATTTTAATTGTACATGTAAGGCTTAAGTTACTATTACAAAAATTGATTAAGTTGGTTTTCTAGTTTGCGTGAATTGTTATGAATCATGAATATATGGTATACGTAACCTCACAGTGCACACATGATAGGTGTGAGGTGTACATAGAAACCAGGCTGGTAGTGGCACTGTTGGCCCAAATATAACTAAATATGGATAGTGACTAGTGAGCACAACTAAAATCATTCATTGAAGGCTAAAGACCTTACTATTGAGTGCAATGTTCAAATTTTTGTAAGGGTTTTCATTTTGTAGGGTTAATAAGGATTCAAGAAGAAGATCATTTGGCATTATTGGGGATACTCTAAATTCTCCTGCTTGTAGTTATGTAGTCATAGAGTCAATGACCAATTTCGTTTAGGCTTCAAGTTCAGAATGGGTGGAATTGGAAAGAAGTTGATTTGGTTCACCTAACTTCTCAGACAAGTTTTGAACTAGGAGAGGTGCTCTGATGGGAATAACTGCTAGTCCTAGTGCATAGAAGCTACAAGTAAAAGATGGGAGCAATTTTACAACCCCCAATCTTTTGCATGACTTTGATTTTCAAAGGGGAGAAGTACATTTTGTATCTTCACAACTCCCATTTCCCTGGTTTGATTGGCCCCCTTTTCTCTATGCATTCATTTTCAAAGCTATTGCTTGATCTGGGAAGTCCCATGCATTTATTTTTCAGAGCCCATGGTTAGCCTGGAAAGTCCCATTATTTTCAGACAAACATGTATTACATTTATGTTTTCACCAGCGGTCCAGCAAAAGCTTGGTGCTTGCACTTACATTTGTATTTGTACTATGTAATAATGTGACATTATCATTCAATTGCAATATAATAAATGGTTGTGCTATTAAAAAGCAATTGATGAATCTATTCATATCAGTTTTTTTTTTCCTTTAAGAAATTATCTATTTATGAAATAATTGCATGCAGATTTAAAACTTAAAAGTAAAACATATAGCAATACAAATACTAAAGTTAAGTACTCGAATCGATTAAGTTGGTTTTTTGGTTTGCACGAATTATGATTATCACTATAGTAACCCAACCTCACACATGACATGTGTGAGGTGTACACAGGGACCGGGATGGTAGTGGTACTATTGGTGGCACTGTTGGCCCATAAATGAGGATAGTGAGCACAACTAAAATAATTTTTTGAAGGCTAAAGGCTATACTATTGACTCTCGAGTGCAATGTTTGAATTGTCATAAGGGTTTTCATTTTGTAGGGTCAATAAGGATTCAAAAAGAAGATGATCTGGTATTATTGGGGATACTCTAAATTCTCCTTCCTCCAGTTATGAAGTTATAGAGTAAAAGACCAATTTCCTTCAAGTTTAGAATGGGTGGAATTGGAAAGAATTTGATTTGGTTGACCAGACTTCTTAGACAGGTTTTGAGCCAGAATGGGGAGCTCTAATGGAGATAAGTGCTCTCCAAGTGCATGGAAGCAACAAGTAGAAGATGGGAGTAGTTTACAACCCCTCATCCTCTGCATGACTCTAATTTTGAAAGGGGATAAGTACTTTTTGTATCTTTAACAACTCCAATTTCCCCCATTTGATTTCCCCCCCTTTCCCCATGAATATTTTTTAGAAACCATGATTGGCGGTGGCCCTCCTCCATGCATTTATTTTCAGATGATAGAGAGTCAGGACTCAGAGACCATGGCAGAAGCTTGGTGCTTGCCCTTACATTTGTATTTGTACTATGTAATAATGTGAAATTGACAATTGTCATTCAGTTGTAATAAAAATAAATGGTTGTGCTATTAATGTGATTATGTGACATTGTAATTCCTTTTATTAAGTTCTTTGCAACGTTAAGTGTTACTGTGCTATTAATGGTTGTGCTATTAATGTGACATTTTTATTCATTTTATAAAGGCATTGATGTGAATTCTAGCACATTAAAGGTTGAAAAAAACTTTAAAACAAATGTTTACTATTTATAATATATATCATAAATTACTCAACCGTTTAATGAAAATTTGATGTATGGCTGTAGTTGCATTCTAGAATGAAATGTACAAAGCTCTAGGGTTGCAAACCTAAACATTTAGAATCACCATATAACCGTTAGATTTACAAAGATCAATGGTTTAGATTCTTTAGAATTTGTTGTCAATACAAGAATGAAAAAAGAACTCTCAGTTTATATTGCTAAGTGATTTTATTTTTAAGTGAGAGGGTCAACACACAGGGAGATTTTAGTCTTTAGTTTGCTCATTGCAGCACACTGTAGTACCACCCTATTCTGGGTTCCATAGTTCCACTTCTGAAAAAGCCATTCCAGAAACCCAGTTTCTACGATTGTTGACATTAATCTTTCCAAGAATCAAAAGTTAGGTAAGTGAAAGAATTCCTGTGGCTACGTTTCATCATTTGACATTTCTTAAAATGTTATTTTGTCAAACTTTGAAGTTTGGGTTTAGGGCTAAGAGACTTAAGAATTAAGAAAAATTAAGGACTAATAGGGAATTCACAGTTTCACATTGTATAAGCATGTCTATTAGCAGTACTACTAAAGCAATGTCAGATAAAAAATACATTATGAAAAATTGCTTAAAACCCTAGGTTTCATTGATGAATACCATGATATTTATGATCCTAAAACCTATGATAGGCATACCTCAGAACTTAGATTTTCATCTGAGAATAAGGCCTCAAAGAAAATGCAAGTTAATAGTATCAGTACATTGTGGGTAATTGGATTAGGGCGCATGATGTTACATGAGGTTTTCCCTTGCCCTGAATTTATCATGGTCTGTTCCCAAAATTATGATAACAAAAGATAAATTGTTAATAAAGATAACAAAGAAGAATTGTTATCCATTAATGCAAAAGAACTTGGAAAAGTGTTGGGGTTTAAATTTACAACCAAAGAAGAAGAATTTGGAAATGTCCACATTGACCTAGAAAAGCTTGCTAGTGATTATGACGTAGTGGATGAAATGGAGAAAAAATATTTCTTAATCAGAATAGTTCAGGATAGAAACTAATTGAAAGGTGATCATAAGCCTCCATATGATTTGGAAATTTTTAAACCATGGGTTTAGGATACTATTTCCATTCTAGCATGTTTCCTTGGACTAGATAGCAATTTTGAAGTGGGTGCATGCCTCGAAATGGTGTATAATATCCATTATGGTGTTCAACATGTCAAATATAAATTTATTGAGCACATTGTATAATCCATGCATAAACAATTTTTAGTGATTAAAGGAGGTTCCACCAAGACATTTAGGTTCACAACCTACTTGTGCTATCTTTTTTATTAAAATTCAGAGGAATGTTTCAGACCAACAAGCTTCATATTCGACCCTATAGTAATCCTGAGGAAAAGAAAATGGCTCCAGTAAATGAATGGACCATTGTTATAAGGATGCATGATTCTCAAAGGAAATGTACTCATTTTGTAGACTACTTTTTGGCTCCATTGCATCAAGCAATTACAAATACTCCAATGCCTAGATTGCTTATGTCATGTAGAAATTGCATTCAACTAGGAAAAGAAATACAATTGGCAGATTGGTACTTAATGGAAGAATATATTGTGCTAAGATTTTATGGATTGGGAGTACAACCATACAAAATTCCAATGCATGTGACAGAAAGGGTTTTTGCTTTGGAATATGTAAGGCAGATGCAGAGTACTGATGAACTGCACTTTACCAGTCAACAAAAGAAGACCTTATTTCCTTCTTTACCTTTTTCATGTGGAGGGATCACATTCGAGAGAAAATAATTTAGTGTGGCACATAATCTTTTGAATTTTTTTAATTTTGATGCTATCTGTCACTGACAGTATGATCCATATGACATCATTAAATCAATGATTGTGCTTAATAAGAATGCTGCAAGTAGTATTCAACATAAAAGTAAACCCTTGCTCGAAAACTTGAGAAACAAGGATTCTTGGGATGAGGTCAAAATTGCAATGGAGAAAAGTGCTGTTGAGAATGGTATTTCTTTTGAGCAATTGTTAGCAGGAATTATGGCATTGCATCAAATTACAATTAGGAGGTACAACAATTTTTATCAAAAAAATGCTAAACCATGTAGTAGAGTAAAAATTCCAGGTTCTCTAGAGAAGGAAGTTATAGAAAACAATTGGTCACGATAAAAAATTACTGCCTTTTGGTCTATGAGGAAGGAGCTAGGTGAACCAAGAGCTCTTGAAGAGTATGGAGATAATGAAGAAGACAATGAGTTTAGCAAATTGTGGAATATAGAGCATCCAAATGAACAAGAAGATAAAGAAAGTGATCATGAATCTAATGATGATAGGGAAGAAGGAAGCCATGTCAATTTCAAACTTGGTTTAAGTGAGGCCACAAAAGAAGCATATACTACTGGAGCAGCCATAGCTAAAAAAATGGGTTATGAAGGTGGTCCTTTGGGATCCCAAAGACAAGGCCCTTGGATGGTAATAGATGTAGATCATAGAAAAGCAAGTGATTTTTCTAGCCTTGGGATTGGAGGTGAAAAAGTAGACCTAGGGCATACAAGACAATTTGTTAGAGCTTCAAATCCTCATCCTCATGGTCAGACACAATCACAACTAGGACATGCCCATGGTGGAGAGCTTAGTGCAACTAGCACTACCTCTCATGGCGATGGTATAGGTAGTAGTACTAGTAGTGGTCAGCATGTGTTACAACAAAAAACTACACACAAGAGGACAACAATACAATATACCATAGAAGCACCAGGTGATCAAGGCATACAGAAGAGGGAAAGGATTTTGAAAGGTCCAAGTCATACTACCAATGGATCCACCACAAAGGAGTTATTTCCAGGCACCCCCCAGTGCCAGTTAGTCTGGTTGTGACATCATTAGCAATTGAAAGTACTACTACTCCTATTCCTTCACCATTCAAGCATTCCATTGTTCCTTTGTCCCTAGGTTTTGATTACATTGAAGAGTTTAAAAAGAAATCAGACATGAATAAAAAAGAAAAGAAGCAATTGATGGAGAGTGCATCTACTGTAACTTCAGAGCCTGCCAGAACCATGGTATTACCCACATTTGACACAAATAAAGAAATCACTGAGTACACATTTCTTGTTCCCATAGTTCAAGACAAACCAACAAATCAGATGGCTTGATCTGAATTTTAGTTGAACAATATTAAATTGGATTTTTCTAGACTCAAAAATACTGACAAAATTAATGTATCAAAGAAGAACAATGAATTGGTGTACACATCATTGCTAAAGAAAGATAGAGAGAAAAAAAGGTTGTAGACTCAAATTGACAAGTTACAGGAAGACCTAGCAAATGAGAAAGCAAAGAGGAAAGCAACAAATAACAAGAGCAATGAATTAGAAAAAAGAATAAAAAAATCTGCCTCTGCATCAACAAGCAAAGAGGATAAGTAAAATGAGACTGCAGTGAGTGAACTAAAGAAAAGGCTAGATGATAGCAACAAGAAATATGATGAGGAAAAATCCACTTCAGAAAAAACTAAGAGTAAGCATTGCGAATGGAAATGCATAGTGGGAAAAAAAAATTGGAGAGAAAAAGAAATGAAAGATTGGTGGCAGAGGTGATGGAAGCAAATAATGAAATTGAGACTTGTCAAAATAAGTTGTCTACATTTTGTAGAGAGACAATGAGCCATATGAAACAAAAGATCTGGGATGAAATAATGCATAGGATTGATCGTTTTTGTGACACATTTCAATTGATTGATACTATCAGACAACATCATAATAAGCTTAACAAATATTTAGTGGACAACAAAAATGTGTTGGCATTAGAGAAATTTGAAAAGAAATTCAACAAATAGTCTACAAAGCCAGTGATAATGTTTTGAAATCAAAAGGGATTACTAATCGGCTTGCTACATCAATGACATTGTCATCTATCATTGAAAAGTGTTTGAGAATGTGTGAAACAAAGGAATATTTGAATTTGGTTGCAGACAAGATGAAAAAGGTGGATGAAAAGTTAAGGAACTTCACATAACTTGGTTTTCCAGAGGGTTTTGAGACAGATGAGCGATTCATATATTGGAAAGAATGATTTTAGAAAGAAGATGGAGGATGCAATGAAGATTGATTTGGGCTAGTTTCCTCATAACCTAGATGTGGTGAACTACTTGGATTCCATCAAACCATTGCTAACCTTGAATGTAAAATTGACTGAAGAATGCAAGACATGTTCCAATTTGAATCATGAATTTTTAAAAAATATTCAAGTCAAACAACATCAGTTAGAACAAATGACAATTACACCACTTACATAGTGGAAGTTTCTATAAAAGGAGTTGCAGTGATTTGATTTTTGATAATATAGGTTTCCAAGTTCCAACTCAGCTCTGTGTAGAGTTGTCTTTGTTCCAACTTAGACTTCAATAATGTGTCGATGTTAAATGATAAATTATCTGTATTATTTATTTTTTCATTTGAAGAAAAAGTCTGATAGTGGTTTCAAATACTAGATACACTTCAAACGATTGTTGATGTTCATTGTTGTATATGCTACTAAGAATATTGCTAATATGTTATTAAGCATTGAGCTGAGTGATGAATTGCTTAGTACATGTTCAAGTTTTACTTTTAGCACAATTAAAATATGAACTATAAGGTGACTTTAATTCCAAGCATCCATAATCTTAGTTAAATTGCATTACAATTCACATATCGATACTCAATCTCCATGACTAGTACTAATTATTAGATCCACTAAACAATTATATGAATTCATGCTTTAATCAAGGTACTTTAGTTGGTTCATTAAACTATATCCAGAATTAAAACATACATCAATGCATAATGACAAAGAATATTAATGACATGCTATGGTTACTATCACTAAAAGTTGTGGTTTTGGTGCTTTTACTAACCTTAGTCGTTAGTCCTCAGAGATTTATAATTTATAACCTTATCGGTCGCTAGTCATCAGAGTTTTATAATTTATAACCTTGTTGCAGAGTTCTAAATTTTCATAACTTCCCAATTACCTGAGTTTGTTAACTTTGTTGAGTTGCAAACGTGTAAGTCTTTCTAGTTTCTTGGTCATCTTTGTAGTTGGTGGGTCCGAGGTTTCGAAAACTTTGAAACTTCAGACTTTGGTTCTAAGATTCCTAGTTTCAGTGACCACGTGACATTATGGACTTATGTACGAACTAAACTAGAGTTTCCTTTTGAGGAATTTCCAAAAGCATACATGTTTCAAGGCTATCTTTTTGAGGAATGAAATTGAATGCCGCATTCAATGCACTTCCTATTAAAAATAACGACATAAGTGCGTGGCGAAGTTTTACTAAGACATCTAGCTTGCATTCTTGTTCTTTGGCAAGGCCAATACTTCTTAATTGAAAACATTATTTTTACTCAAATATTTAGCTTGCATTCTTGTTCTTTTCCAAGGCCAGTACTTTTGAGGTGCAAACATTCTTTCTCTAAGAATTTTCATTTTGCGCTCATGCAAAGTGAATAGATGGTCGACGTAAGGGATACAAAGCTCAGACCTTTTAAGTTAGAAGAATTTTGGGCACACCTAGAGAGGGACAACAAGTCTGAGCTGGATATAAAACTCTTAGAAAGTAGGCTAGCTTAGGCTAGAGGGTTTTCAGAAGCTGTGTTGAGTGTGGACCTGATAAGTGCATGTGCAAGAAGGTACATTTTGTAGACACGAGAAATTAAAGCCATGGATGGGATTATAATTGTAGAAATTTCTCTTGAAGCTATTTCCCAAGCACTGGGGATTCTAGAAAGGGAATCTCTAGAAGACATGTTTGTCATAGTGGCAGGTGAATTTTTTGAAGCGAATAAAGACTGGTGTAAGAACTCCATGGCCAAAACCTAGTTGAAGACTGAAAGGAAAGGTAAGTGGCAACTGCCAAATAAACTTAGAAGATTGAATTTTAAGGGAGAAATTGTAGATGCTATTGCTTTATTGCACTACGTTGTTGGGAATGCACAAGTTAAGTTATTTAAGGATTGGATGTACCGGTTTATCTTGACAGTTTGTGATGAGAACATTTTTACTGATTGGGTTGAAGTTATTTGCTTCCATTTGAATGAGGAATTAATTAATTTCCATAAGATTGCTACTTTCTATATGTGTTCTTGCCTAACCTACATTGTCGGTAGTCAAAGGTCCTTTTGGCCAGGATTGGAGCTGCAAGGAACCCCAACTTTTGATATGCCTGTGTATAAACACTTTCCTTAGTTCACTAAAAAAATTGGAATGGATGATTTTTTTCATGTTAATGATGCATTTTTAATGGAGGCCATGAGGAAGCTGGATGGAAATCTAGAAATGAGCCTTTCCCCTTAATCCATTTCTCTTGTATCAAAATATGGGAGTTTTTATATCCAATTTGATAAGTTTTCCTATCTGAGAATAGGGGGTTTTGAGAAAGCCCCATTGAAATTACCTTGGTATCCTGAAGATTTAATGATATTTTTGGAAGTTTTTCGACAAATGGAAATGGTTAATATTAAGTATATGAACATGGGGAAATGAGGGTATGCCTTCCCATTGGAGAACCCTTCTTTTTTGTGCCAAAAAAACCAGATGGCCAAGGGAGTTAAAGGACTTCTCAAGGAATATAACCTTGAGAATTTTTCTATGAGAGCTAAATTTGATAGTAAGGGTTTTGTGAAGCAAAATCTCTATGGAGGGAGCTCATATTGGCATCACCCATCTATCGAATATTTTTGGGAAGATTGTGTCGATGAGAATGAAGTTTTGAGAAGAGATTATATGAGGCTAATGCTAAAAAATATATAGGCTTTTGATCTTCAATTTGACATTCCTGAAAATGTAGCTGAGGATTCAACAATCTTAGATCCTGGATATGAAAAATTTCCTGATAAATCCCACCCTAGGGTTGATTGGAACCAAAGTGAAATTTCATATATGAGGTTGCGTGCTTCCCCAGTGCTTAAAATAACCTAGGACTAGTTGGATGGGAAATGGTGGCAAGTTGCTGGTCCTGTTCAGGAGCCGAAGTCATCACAGAAGAATGAACAAGGGTCTACACAAGCATTTGGTGCAAGTGTATCATCGGGGAAACCCTCTATTAGGTCATCTAGTGAAAATTATCAGTCAGGAGGTGATGGTGATAGGCTACAAGAAATAGTCAAGTTGAAGAGCATTTGTGAACAAGATAGTGTGCTTTCTCCTACCCCTAAGAAGAATACCAATCAAGAAAAAATTCAACTTGTGGTTGCAGATTCTGAAACCATCTTTAAAAAAATTTCTGAAGATAATATATTTCCTCCTATGTCTGAAGACTCTAAAATTCCCTCTTCTCTGCTTGATAATCCACCTTTCACTCCTACCACTTCTAAAGAAACTATTATTGGAAAAGAAGATTCTGGTCTGGTAGTAGCCTCCCCAGGATGGCTGGAAAAAGCAATGGAGAAGAAGAGAAAGTATACTCCTATAATGACAGTTGGAGTGGATACAGTTGCAAATTTACTTCGAAGCTCTTCAAAACCTAAGAAATCCAAGAGGATGTCAAGGATGGTGACTGATGCTACTTCTGGAAATCAAATGTTAGAAATTGCTGACCCTATCAAGGATTTAAATGAAGATGAAATAACAACAAAAAACTATAAAGTCACACATGTTGATATGGGGCCTCCAACACTGGAAGGTGATATGTACCATGCCAATTATTCAGTCATTACCTTGATTAAAAGACTAAAAGAATAGAGGAAAGAAAATATAAAATTGCAATCTCAAGTCCTCGCATTGAGTAACTTTATTTCTTCCATGGCCACTCCTCCTACATCTGATAAAGCCTCAAGTTCTCAGCCTCAGGTAGAGGGCATCAATGTGCTCACCATAGAGAAAATTAAAAATAATTTAAGCTATTCCAAAGCTGCTTGTGAGGGGATTGAAACAATATCTCAAGAGGCTATCTTCTTTCTAAATAAATCTTTACAGTTTTACACTCAAGTTCTTGACAAGAGGAAGGAGTTAGTAGGAGAAATTTAGGATGTCAGAAAAGATCAAACTAGTCTCTATGTGCTCTCTCAGGAAATTTCAAAAGAATTGAACTCTATGGATCCAAAGATATTAATTGGTGAGAAAATTTTAAATAATCCTAAGGAGCTAGACCCTTCCTGGTCTAATTCATTAGAATGGAAATTGAATATATATGATAATATGGTGAATGAAATTAAGAACACACTTGAAAAATATTATGAAATGTTGGAGGAAACTAAAAAATATTTTCATATTATGGGAGCAGAAATTATTGATGACTTTGATGAAAGGATTCTAGATATAAGAGAGATCTCTCTGAAGTTTAGAGAGAAATTCAATAAAGAAATATCTGATCCTTCTATAGTGACATGGGAGTCCTCGAAACTCAGTGTAATGGAGCTCCACCTAAAGGCTTATAATTTTGAAGAAGAGAGAAGATCTCAAATGTTGTTTGATTCTGAAAAGGCTTTGGGAAAATGGAGAACCAGGTTATAGATTACTACAATGCCAAGGAGCGAAAACATCACCGCAATTGTCACCAAGTACTTGGAATACAAGTAAAGATTAAAGGCACATGAGGTGTTACTGAAGGAGAAGGAGGTGAAAAATATTGAAAGAGAAGGAGTCGGTGTTGTTTAGTTTTTAGTTTTTATGTTATTTTCTTTAATTTGGCTCTCTTGATACTTCAAAGAATTTAATTTTTTTTTTTTCTATTTTTATTACTTTTCTATTATTTCAATATAGAAAGACAATGGTGAAGTTCATGCATGCACAATATTTGAGTTATGGTGTGTATTGGGTGGATTTATTGTGCTTTTGCTGAGTAGTTTTCCAATGGATTGTCTATTATTAGAATGATAAATTTTTGGTTAATTTCATTGTTGTGGAATGTTTATCTGTGAATAAAGATTTTATGGTGATGGATGCGTAAGGAGTTATCTAAATAATTTAGGTGATTTATAAGTTATTTATGTTGAACTATTAGCTTTTGTTAGCTTATAAGTTGTGGATGTTGAATTGTTAACTTCTGTTCAAGGAATGGATTAATATTCTTTGAGTTATTTATCAAAGATTTTGTGAATGGCAATGCAATAGGAATTTATGAGTTGAGTGATAAGTGTTTTTCTTTAAAAATGATGTAGAAACACATATCAAATTCAATACCATGGAATACAATATAAAATAAAAAATATCACAATTTCATGGAATACAATATAGAATATCATCAACTAAAGTTTGGAATATGATTCATGAAGTGCAATATAAAATAAAATATCATGAAGTGCAATGATTCACAATTTTGATTTTCATTCAATACAATATAAAATATCATCAACTATAGTTTGGAACAATGGAAACTGATTCATGAATCTTGTAGTGCAGTATAAATACCTAAAAGTTGCTAATTATCTTCCATTTCCCAAATGGAGTCAGGGTCTCGAAACTGATGTTCAACATCAGATAGAGTAAAAGAGTCATCTTGAAGCTCTCTTGATTCTGAGTTTGCTCTTCACCTTCTTTGGCCTGTGTCTCAATTTCAACATTCACTCTCATTTTTGTCAATCTCATTTGTCCCAGTCTCACTGCCCATAGTAGTGCCACCAGTACCAACCTTTGGAATTGGAGTGTTGCACAAACTGGTCCCTCTTCTTTCACATGTGAACCTCCAGATTGCGAGTGCCCTATCAAAAGGAAATTTTTTGATATTATATGTAGTTCTTTTCATCCTCAAGCAATTTTCTAAATTCTTGTCTAGCTTGTTTCTTAACTTTGATTTCAAAAACCTTAATGTACTGAAAACTCCCTCATCCTCCACTGACCCCAATATCATTGTTTGATATAAATCGACAAGTTTGAAATATTCTGATATCTTATCACATAATATTTCACTTTGACCTAGGTTTGTCCAAACCCTTTTTATTGATCCTGGTTCAAAGGCCTTGTCCTTGCCCATGGATTTATACTGGTCCTTAATAGCTACTGCAAAATCCTTACATTTCTTTCTTAGCTTATCTTCATTTAAAATTCCTTCTATTTTCTGCTCATTGATTGTTACAATTTTCAAAAATCGTTCAATCAAGATTTTTACTTGAGCATGAAAAAATCTTGGGTTATCTCGGTTTTCCCAAAATTGAGGATACACAATACTCATGACTTAAAGTATTTCATCTCGAGGGAATCTTTGATGAATCTATGAGGAAAGAGATTTTGCAATTTCCTTCAAATTATCACCAACAGATTTAACAGTGTCTTTAAAATCTTCCTCGTTAATAGGTACTTCTCTGCTAGAGCACTTGGTAGTCTTACATCGGTACATTTGTATCTCATATCCATGTACACAAATACATAAATTCCCACTTCCATTAAATTGTAAATAATTATTAGGATCATTCAAATCAATAATTTTCCACCACAGGTTATAATCTACGCCATCTTGTGTTAAATCTAGATATAGATGATCGAGGGCCAAGCATGTATGTTTATGCAGATTGGCATATTCATTAATATACATAGCGTTGTCTTGGGATTTCTTCACAAGACTATTCATTTCATCTAGCATGGGGAGAAGACTAGCTAAAGTCAAGAGTGTCTCTATATCGCTTAACCTATGTAAGAGGTCAGGAGCTTTGTCTACCATGCTATGGTTTTCGTACATCACTCCAATTAAGGATTGATATTCTGAAAGAACTTGTTGCACTGGTCCATGCATGGAGATCCATTTGGTATCGACATCCTTGAGAAGCTTGTTTCTTGGTGTTATTCCCTTAACAAAATTCTGAAATTCTGTGAAACGTTTGGGAATTCGGCAGAAGTATGCATGGATCTCGCGGTCTAGATTTTCAACTTTTGATACTGTAGGAAACTTGCTTACAATTTTGAATGCCGAATTTATTCTGTGGGCCATGCAGTGAATGCCAAGCATGTATGGTGTAAAAGTAGTTTGTAACTTTGTGAAAACACCGGTCCTTTGACCTTAAATCACTACAGCTCCATCAAATCCTACACACACCAACTTTTTTGCAATTGTCAAGTCATCCATACCTAAAATTTCATTCAAATATTTCTTGACTAGTTCAAATATATTGTGCGATGTTGAACTGTCCTTCATTTTGTGAACACAGAGAAGATGACCTACGTGAACATGTTGTTGTATAGTATACAAATGCATATAGACCCAAGAAGTATTGTCTACCATAGTAACTTCATCTAAAGATAATGCAATGAAGTTTGACTCTTTTACTTTCTCCTTTAAATCTTCCTTTTCCACTGCAACAAGAAACTTTTCCCATTCCCATCCAGTGTTTACTGACCAATGTGTGTAGGGATAGTGAGGCAAATTAAAAAAAGATAATAAACCAGAATATTCTAGGTAGTTTGTCATAGGATGCCCTCTAGACAAAATGTGAAAAACAACACTCATCTGAACAATTTTTGACATATTTTCTCCTTCCATTGCTTTTCCAAATTGAGCCTCAAGTGTACCTTTACATGCAACAAGCTTCAACATGCTTTGCTGATGCTCTTTATAATCTACGACATACCTAACATGAAGACACTCTTCTTTTGATTTCCATTGTAAGACTGATTGTTCCTTTCCATCTATGATTTGTTTTTCATAAATTTTACCGATATGCTTTTCTATAGTGTCAATATTTAGCTGCAACGTCTTGGGTTTTCCCAATTTCTAAGTACAAATCATACATTTGGCATGTGTTGCTTTTTCAATATCATCTGATTCCCCCATTGCCACAATGAACGGGTACTTTGACAACCAGCCAAGTTGAAGATTCCTTGTCATTTCCCACTCATGCCCCCTTTTTGGTTTGTTTTTCCTTTTCTTGCTACCAACATAATCCTCATCCAATTCAATTATCTCATTCTGGCTAACCAAGGTATCCCTTGGAGCATCTTTTGTGGTATTTCCATCCCCATTTGAATTTGATACATTTTGATTTAAATAAATGAAAATATCAACTTGACCTTCTGTTGGAACTGAGGTATTGTGAATGCTACCAATATTTGGTGGAAGAGTTGATGATGTAGCTCCACTTGACTTGATCGATCAAAAGCTTTGGAAATTCCAAAGTAAGATTGTATGGTACATCTAAGTTTTGGACATTTTGATGGCCTCTGAGTCTCTTGATCTTCACCACACTGAGGGGCGGCAGGAGTATTTTCAACACACCGAGGAGCGGAAGGAGTATTTTCACCACCCCACCTCTAAGGAGCGACAGGAGTAGTTTCACCACCCTAAGGAGCTATAGGAGTATTTTCAACACCCTAAGGAGCGGCAGGAGTATTTTCACCACCCTAACCTTGAGGAGCGGTAGGAGTATTTTCAACACCCTGAGGAGTGGCAGGAGTAGTTTCACCACCTTGACGAGTGGCAGGAGCCTTACCATTGCTGCTCAAGTCGCTCGACATATTAATCTCTGATTCAATTGACATATTCATCTCTCACTTCGAATAAAAAATTGGAAAAAAATGTCTTCTTGTTTAAGAAGGACAAAGAATAATAATATAGATCCCATTCCCTACTCAATATCATCTTTAAGATTGAAGCAAGAATGGAAAAGAGATAAAGAAAACTTATTATTATAACTAATAACACTATGAAGAAATGATCAGTGATCATTCACCTTTAAGTCTACGTTTTCGACTTTCACTGACTTCTGAATCAAGAAGTAGAACCTCAGAACTGAACAAAATGTATAAGAATAAGTGACACTTTCAATTGTATTTATATCAATCCATGATTCCATATTTGGTGAATTCCGTAGGATTTTTAAATGGTATATTAAAAATTTGGTGAATATGTTGTAATTTTCAAGGCGAAATGTGTCCTCAAATTTAATTATTTTTTAATGTTATTGGTGAAATAGGTCCTCATAAGCAACTATTTATAAATTTTAATTTGCGAAATGAGTCTTCACAAGAAACTATTTGTAAATTTTAATTGGCGATACAATGTCATTTTAATAGTATTCATGAATATGTAGGTGTTTTTTATTAAATGCTTCTAAGATTCAGGCAAAAATATTAGTCAGTCCATTTGAAATGCGTAGTTTTACAATGGCAAATTAGTTGCTTAAAAATATGTCATAAAAAAAATTATTGGCGAATCGACATGCATTGGACCTATGTTTCGTAAATTCTAGGAATTTTGGATACCCTGTGGGTGCGAGAAATTCGCCAATTGGCAAAGATTCACCACTAAAGTTTTCCCTATCTATTAGCATATTTGAGGGTTTTCACTTTTGCAGGTACATGGATCCTCAAAAATAAATAAAACTCTGGGTTTCCTTGTATCTTAGTAGCTCGGCTATGATGATTTCTAAAATACCTTGTTCTATGGCTATGAATTTTTCTTTCATTTATGAGTAAAATGAAGAGACTCGTTTAAATTTTCCTTGGCCTCCATGAAAACCCTTGGTTCTTTTCTTTTCCTTTGTTATTTTAAAATGTGGATAAAACCCCTTGCCATGGCTCCAATATGCATTATACTTAAGGGTTTATTCCTTTATTTCTGTCTTTAGATTGATAACCCACAATCTCTATGATCACTATGGCCTTTATGGTCTGCATCTTGTTGCATAGGAGTATGCAAGTAAAGAAAACTAAGGATTTTAATTTATTATATCTCTTTATCTGTAAACTGCAAATTTGCATCATATACAAGGTTGATCTATGTCTGTGTATTCAATACTAGGCTTGTTATTGAACTTTTCCTATTGTCATTAATTTGACAAATTCAAGCATGATGAATGTCCTTAATATTTCCCATGATTGACTTATCATGATACACTATTATTTGCATAGTCACAATTGATAGTTAACTACCCCTTTTTAGCATTACTTAACACTCCATTTAATTTATACTATCACCATATATTGTGTTCTTCTTGACTCCATAAATAAGTGATCATGTATGAATCGCTACCTACATATAATGAATGATTGACCACTAAAAAAATATTGAACAGGAATAACATCCAATGCAATATTCAAGCTCCATGCTCTCAAACCTATATTTACTACCCCATTTTGATTTGAAACTATCTTGTGGTGATCATTAATGCATAGTAGACAAAAAATTATATCAGCTATTTACAATGAATCATTAGCTATTCACTACTTCCTTTTTTACAAATTTGATGGTAACCTTGCATTAAAATCTTGATAAATGCAAGGAGCTGTTATGCCATATGAATGAGCATTCACAAAAACATGTAATGTGATACACTTTGGCTTGTTCCATCTTTCATGTTGTTGTTCCATCTATTTGACAGTGCTACTCTTTATGCATAAAAATTTCCTTGCAATGTAATTCTGTAATGTACTTGAAATGATAAGCAATACCATGAGATTGCTATAGTGAATACACACCTGATATTCATCTCAAACATCGAGAGGGGATAATGTTGGGCTCAACCTTTGTGGGAGCCTATTTTTCCACCACATACTATGATGTCAAATGAGATGAAACATGTAATGACAAAAGAACTTGTACCTGCACAGTGAACAAACAAGTTAGATAAAACAATGAAGCTTAGTGCTCATGTGATGAATTTAATTTTTGGCTCTCTTGTATACATGTGATAAATTCCCAACTAATTTAATGCATCATAGATGTAGGTTATATTTATGTTGATGAAACATATGATGAGAGTTTGTATCCTGAGCTCTAACCACATCCTTTCCATCATCTATAGGTACATTTGAAGGTCAACAACAAGAGGGTCCGAAGATAGAGAAAAATCAACATAAGCATCTGTTACAGGCAATGACAGATCCAACCTCTTTTCCTATGTTTTTCCATTTATTTATCTTCAGATGTATAGCTTTCATTTATGTTGTATTAGATCAATCATTCCCACAGCTTGTGTGGGACATTTGAGCATATTTCTTAGTAAAATATATAAAGAAAAAAATACTATGAAAATTTGTGTAATATTCTGTTGTAAAGAACATTTGCATAATAAAACTAAACTTCATTTGAAAGCATCTTTTGTGCAATGAAAAAACTTTAACAAAAATTTGTATGTACATTTTTCCTCCTAGCTACAAATACTTGCTCCAACTCTACTTGATTGAGCTATTTAAGAAAAAATTAAGTAACAATTAGTGTAGTAAGTTGTTCCATTATCTTAACATCCTTACACAAACTAATGAAAATGTGAAAAAAAAAATGTAAATTCAACATACACACAAATCAAGTAATAAAAAAATTAAAGAACTAGTAGGGGATGCTGAAAACCCTACCTTTAAAAAGTATGTGATTAAAATAAAATAATACGCACATAAACATGAACTATTCCATGTAATACAAGAGCAATTCACTATCACTAGTTACATGATCACAATAAAAAAGGCTAAGAATGATCAAATCAACAAGAGGCAATTTGAGTGCATGAGATTTGAATAATCCAAGAGAAAAGATAGGTGAGAAGTGAAGATTTGCTGGGACTTTTGAATGGATCCACATGTATAATTGTTTTTTTAATAAATGTAGGGTCAAGGAGGTATGTTAGACTTTAAGGGAAAAACATGCCAGCCACCAAGAACTAGGTTTTAGGTTTACCTCTTGTAATAAGCACTTTAAGTACATAGGTAAATAAAACCCTAGAAACCCACATCATTCTATATTTTAGAAAATTGGGAGTCTTACTACTTTGATACCAAGAAAATAAAAAAGATAAAGATAGATCTTTAAACTAACAAAACAAAGAAAGGTGGAGATTTCACTAATTCTCCCATTGGCATGTTAGTAAGGAGAAGTTTGAAAAATCAATAAGTGACAAGTAAAGTAAAACATGACCCATATGTTTAATGTTCAAGCAAAAATATGGATCTATATTTTCAGCAATACTCAATATTTTCCATAAGTAGACTTTTAAGCCTTAAATCTATTAAGGAACCATGAAACATGAAGGTGTTGATCATAAAATTAAACTTGGAGTAGATGATACTACAATAAAGTGAAAACTATGATCTCACAAATTGCTCTTATCCTCAATCTTGAATACCATGATTGAGATCAAAAGGAGTGAATAATATATTTGAATTATTTCAAAATATATCAAAATCTATGTAGTTTAATTATTGTGTGGACATAATTTAACAATTTTAGAATTGTAATCCATGTTTTCATTGGAACTCTAATAATTTATTTGATCTCATGATATGTTTAGAGAATTGTATATATTTAAGGGACATGCATAGGTATTTTTTTTTGAAATTGAAGGGTCTAGATATTGAAACAATTCAATGGGATTATACAATATATAGATTAGTGCATTGAAGTGTTTCTTTTTAATATATTCTAAAATATAAAAAAAATAGAATATGTATAATCTATAATTGAAATATATGTTCAAACCTTTTACACACTTAACAACATAATAATTATGTATTTTATGGCTCTTATGTTACTATTAGAAAAAATGAATCATCAACAAATATTTTGTCTTCTAGATTTTTTTCCCTTTTTTGGTAATGTTTTTGATAAAATAAGCAACAAAATGGGGTGTTGAAGCCTTTAAAAAAAATCCCAAAGGGAAAATCAAAATAGACCAACAAAAGGCCATTAAAAACACACTAACAACATTAAGGTTTAGAGTTTTTATAAAAACAAAGCACGACAGAGAAAAAATATAAAACTAAGCAAAAAGTTGTCCCCAACTTCTCTACTAAGGATTTCACATAGTTCCCCATAGTTGGTATTAGTGTTATCCCTCGCATCTTTGCCATGATGTTTGAGCTATATATCCTACAAGACATACATGTTAGCTGACCTATGCATCACTTTAGATCTGAATCAAGAAAGGATTTTCAACATTACTTCCATTTCTTCCACTTTGGTCTTTAGATTAGCCATCTCTTCATTAGTTTGATCAGATTTGGCTCATCCTTTTGGGAATGTTCAACATTGGGGGTAGTGTCTAATTCGTTTGAATTCAAGAAGGGGGAATTCATCTCCCCAAATAGACTAGGGCCCTCAACATCTTTTTCCTCATTCACTTCCTATTCTTCCTTATCTTTTTCTTCATTTTCTTTCTCCTTACTTTCTATATACTCACTGAAAATATCCCCAATATTGAGGTTAGGGGTTGTATAATTAAAAATATAGTTAGAACTTCATATGATCGACCTAGACTTTGATGTAGGAGCACCTGAACAAGCACACGATCAACATCACACAAATTTTTTTTAGCTTTTTTTGGTTTTTGTTGTTTCAATTTTGGGCAGGAAAATGTTGCTACTAACTTGGAAGTTGCAAAGAAATTAAATGCAAAAATATCAAGTCACATTTGAATATGTTGACATTGGAAAAGTTTTTAAGAGCTCAGAGAATCATCGAAGAAGGATTTTGCAAGGTTGCATCATTGTCACCATATCACTAAGTAATGGATTCCCATGTTGATGGTTGTGAAATTTCTATTTCTCATGGGTTTTCATAAATTTAACTAAAGGAAAAATAGTTTAAATTAGTTTGAAATGGAATAATGAATATGTAATGAAAATAACATACAAGGTGCACAGCTAAAGGACAAGAAAAGGTAATGAAAAGTCATGACTTGAGAAGAGACAAATGCTAAGCAGCAAAAAGAAAGAGGTGGTTCTAGGAAGTAGGAAGATGAAAGGGAAGAAGGAAGGCAGATTGGTGTTAATATACAACATGGAGGAAGATAGAGGGTGCACACACAACGTAAGAATGACATTTAAAAAAAATGAAAATAAGTACATGCAGATGGGTCGCACCAAGATAGCTACAAATTCATTATCAATAAAAGATAAACGTGTATGTAATAGGGTAGGTATAAGTCAATGGTTGAGAGTGCATGGAGAATAGAAGAGTTAAAGGGGTTGCATAGGATATAGTTAAGGAAGGGAAATTGTATGGTAAAGCAATATAAGCTATGGCATGTCAATCCTATTGCAGATGAAGGGAATAGTGTGAAGGAAGAAAAGATATGAAGGGGCATGCCATATGATATGGAAAATAAACATTGAATGCAAGAAAAAGTTTCCCGATGAGTGTTCATACAAGTTGTGCCAAGGAGAAGAGCAGGTCTAAATATGTGAGGAGAACATTGTAGAGTAAAAGAATATTAAAATTTGAAAAATGAAGACTGTAAAATGTGAAAACAATCAAATTAAATTCAATTTGTAATGTTAGTGTAGTTGTGGATATTAATAATTTAAGTGTATGTCTGTGGTCTTTGGGAGATGAAATGATTTTTTTTTTCTTTTCTAGTGTAGATTGGAATTGAGATTAGATTGACAAATGAAAATTTCAATTTGGCAGAGGATTTGTTCATATAAATTTTGCAGGTATGTGCAAGATCATGATGGGCCAAAAAGTGGCGATATGATGGGTATGTGTAGGGTATGTGGCTGACGACTTTATTTTTTACCCAAAATTGATGAAATGAAAAAAGTTTTTAAAGGAGATTCTCAACTTTCTACCAATATAAATTATGCTTTACTTCAAATTTAACAAATAATTATTATTCATTTTCTATTTGAATTACGACTAAAGTCCTGTTGATGGGCTAATTGAAAATATGTGTCACATTCAAATGGTATCACATTTTTTGAATCCAAAATATGTGTCACATTCTATGCTTCACATACTATAGGATTGAAAAAAAGTTGAATTTCATGAAGTTTTGACCAAGTTAAGGTGGTCAGACATACAAGTTTTTATATTTTTTAAAATTTGTAATAAAAAAATAATAATTAATTATTTACTTGGAAAAAAATTACAAAAAAATATGCATCACATCGCGACATGAGTCCTCTACTTATATCTAAAATATTATCATTTTATTATGGTTAGGGTGGTCAGAAAGACACCTACTTCTTATTTTTTCTCAGAAATTTAAGTACCACTGCATTGAAATTTCAAATTTTCACCAAATAGATTTTTATTTATTTTTAAATAAACCTACTAGTTTAGAAATTACATTCAATTTTCTACAAATTATATTCTTACATATTTTTGAAATAATATAGATAACTTATTTAAATTTTTATGTCAAGTTTCCTAACTCTGATTTTTCTAATTTTTTCGCCACTTAAGGGCCTATTTTTTCCATGATGATCCTGTACATACCCATGCATGATTGTGGTAAAGTTGCAGTGTTAATTTTTTTCCTGCATCAGACCCCCTCGCCTCATCCTCTATGCCTGTAACCATGTCCATGTTTTCTTCCTCCTCCTTGGCTTCCACATTCACCTTGGCAATAAATTCTTCCTCCCCAACTGAAGTATCCTCCTCTTTTGCTTCTTTGATAGAGGATTCCAAAGAAGCAAGTAGGTAGAAGGAAACAATAATAAGGGTTTTGTGCCAAAATTAGCTCAAGAGGGAAAAGTGGTAATGATAAAAGCTCTTAAATTTATCCTCTAAAGTGAAATACTCATGATCATAAAGCACACCTTATTCCATGGAGGTGGGAGCTTTGCTTTATCAAATGCTCCATGAAATTTCATTAGAGCCTCGCCCTCCCTAAATGACAAATCCATATTTTTGTTATCTGATGTCGTACCCCTCCATTTTGCTTATGTTTTATGATAGTATGTTTCACTTTGATAGACCCTGATACTTTGTTTTGATGTATTTGATCGTTGACAATAGAGCGATTGTAGATTTGTTTTATGATGTGATGATACACTATCGGTGGTGATTATTTCTGACATGCTTTATGTTAGCATAGATGTTTACCTGAGATGATATTGCTATATATGTTCATGGTAGATTAATTGATATTTATTTTGTCAGTTCGATGTGATATTGTATTGGTGAGGAGAACGAAGTTGCATCACTCATTTGCAAGTGCCCTGTGATTTTCTCTTCACAGTGTGTTTGAATCATGGATTATATATATATGTATGTTATATGTTTGATTGCAGGATTGTAGGTACATGACACCGACTCCACCTAGTTTCACAGGTCTGAGTGTGTCCAAACTCAACGGTAATGTTGATTGGGAGGTAGTAACGAGGTTTTTCCTAGTCTAGCCTCAAAGCTAGTCACAATATGTCGTCAGTTTAGGTCTGGTATGTCAGGTCTATCTTGATTATTTGTTATACAAGGTTTATTTTGTGAATTTGATGGTAGATTAATGTTCTTTGTAATTTAATGCTTATTTAAATTAATTTTAAATATTGTAGATAAAAGCTTCATATTTTATTTAATTAATTAAATTAGTTTATTGGTAAAATAATTTAATCATTGTGATTAAAGTTATTTTATTAAATAAATAAATTAATTGATTAAATTTACTTAGTTGGGAATTTATCACATGTATACAAGAGAGCCAAAAATTAAATTCATCACATGAGCACTAAGCTTCATTGTTTTATCTAACTTGTTTGTTCACTGTGCAGGTACAAGTTCTTTTGTCATTACATGTTTCATCTCATTTGACATCATAGTATGTGGTGGAAAAATAGGCTCCCACAAAGGTTGAGCCCAACATTATCCCCTCTCGATGTTTGAGATGAATATCAGGTGTGTATTCACTATAGCAATCTCATGGTATTGCTTATCATTTCAAGTACATTACAGAATTACATTGCAAGGAAATTTTTATGCATAAAGAGTAGCACTGTCAAATAGATGGAACAACAACATGAAAGATGGAACAAGCCAAAGTGTATCACATTACATGTTTTTGTGAATGCTCATTCATATGGCATAACAGCTCCTTGCATTTATCAAGATTTTAATGCAAGGTTACCATCAAATTTGTAAAAAAGGAAGTAGTGAATAGCTAATGATTCATTGTAAATAGCTGATATAAATTTTTGTCTACTATGCATTAATGATCACCACAAGATAGTTTCAAATCAAAATGGGGTAGTAAATATAGGTTTGAGAGCATGGAGCTTGAATATTGCATTGGATGTTATTCCTGTTCAATATTTTTTTAGTGGTCAATCATTCATTATATGTAGGTAGCGATTCATACATGATCACTTATGAAACATATGATGAGAGTTTGTATCCTGAGCTCTAACCACATCCTTTCCATCATCTATAGGTACATTTGAAGGTCAACAACAAGAGGGTCCGAAGATAGAGAAAAATCAACATAAGCATCTGTTACAGGCAATGACAGATCCAACCTCTTTTCCTATGTTTTTCCATTTATTTATCTTCAGATGTATAGCTTTCATTTATGTTGTATTAGATCAATCATTCCCACAGCTTGTGTGGGACATTTGAGCATATTTCTTAGTAAAATATATAAAGAAAAAAATACTATGAAAATTTGTGTAATATTCTGTTGTAAAGAACATTTGCATAATAAAACTAAACTTCATTTGAAAGCATCTTTTGTGCAATGAAAAAACTTTAACAAAAATTTGTATGTACATTTTTCCTCCTAGCTACAAATACTTGCTCCAACTCTACTTGATTGAGCTATTTAAGAAAAAATTAAGTAACAATTAGTGTAGTAAGTTGTTCCATTATCTTAACATCCTTACACAAACTAATGAAAATGTGAAAAAAAAAATGTAAATTCAACATACACACAAATCAAGTAATAAAAAAATTAAAGAACTAGTAGGGGATGCTGAAAACCCTACCTTTAAAAAGTATGTGATTAAAATAAAATAATACGCACATAAACATGAACTATTCCATGTAATACAAGAGCAATTCACTATCACTAGTTACATGATCACAATAAAAAAGGCTAAGAATGATCAAATCAACAAGAGGCAATTTGAGTGCATGAGATTTGAATAATCCAAGAGAAAAGATAGGTGAGAAGTGAAGATTTGCTGGGACTTTTGAATGGATCCACATGTATAATTGTTTTTTTAATAAATGTAGGGTCAAGGAGGTATGTTAGACTTTAAGGGAAAAACATGCCAGCCACCAAGAACTAGGTTTTAGGTTTACCTCTTGTAATAAGCACTTTAAGTACATAGGTAAATAAAACCCTAGAAACCCACATCATTCTATATTTTAGAAAATTGGGAGTCTTACTACTTTGATACCAAGAAAATAAAAAAGATAAAGATAGATCTTTAAACTAACAAAACAAAGAAAGGTGGAGATTTCACTAATTCTCCCATTGGCATGTTAGTAAGGAGAAGTTTGAAAAATCAATAAGTGACAAGTAAAGTAAAACATGACCCATATGTTTAATGTTCAAGCAAAAATATGGATCTATATTTTCAGCAATACTCAATATTTTCCATAAGTAGACTTTTAAGCCTTAAATCTATTAAGGAACCATGAAACATGAAGGTGTTGATCATAAAATTAAACTTGGAGTAGATGATACTACAATAAAGTGAAAACTATGATCTCACAAATTGCTCTTATCCTCAATCTTGAATACCATGATTGAGATCAAAAGGAGTGAATAATATATTTGAATTATTTCAAAATATATCAAAATCTATGTAGTTTAATTATTGTGTGGACATAATTTAACAATTTTAGAATTGTAATCCATGTTTTCATTGGAACTCTAATAATTTATTTGATCTCATGATATGTTTAGAGAATTGTATATATTTAAGGGACATGCATAGGTATTTTTTTTTGAAATTGAAGGGTCTAGATATTGAAACAATTCAATGGGATTATACAATATATAGATTAGTGCATTGAAGTGTTTCTTTTTAATATATTCTAAAATATAAAAAAAATAGAATATGTATAATCTATAATTGAAATATATGTTCAAACCTTTTACACACTTAACAACATAATAATTATGTATTTTATGGCTCTTATGTTACTATTAGAAAAAATGAATCATCAACAAATATTTTGTCTTCTAGATTTTTTTCCCTTTTTTGGTAATGTTTTTGATAAAATAAGCAACAAAATGGGGTGTTGAAGCCTTTAAAAAAAATCCCAAAGGGAAAATCAAAATAGACCAACAAAAGGCCATTAAAAACACACTAACAACATTAAGGTTTAGAGTTTTTATAAAAACAAAGCACGACAGAGGAAAAATATAAAACTAAGCAAAAAGTTGTCCCCAACTTCTCTACTAAGGATTTCACATAGTTCCCCATAGTTGGTATTAGTGTTATCCCTCGCATCTTTGCCATGATGTTTGAGCTATATATCCTACAAGACATACATGTTAGCTGACCTATGCATCACTTTAGATCTGAATCAAGAAAGGATTTTCAACATTACTTCCATTTCTTCCACTTTGGTCTTTAGATTAGCCATCTCTTCATTAGTTTGATCAGATTTGGCTCATCCTTTTGGGAATGTTCAACATTGGGGGTAGTGTCTAATTCGTTTGAATTCAAGAAGGGGGAATTCATCTCCCCAAATAGACTAGGGCCCTCAACATCTTTTTCCTCATTCACTTCCTATTCTTCCTTATCTTTTTCTTCATTTTCTTTCTCCTTACTTTCTATATACTCACTGAAAATATCCCCAATATTGAGGTTAGGGGTTGTATAATTAAAAATATAGTTAGAACTTCATATGATCGACCTAGACTTTGATGTAGGAGCACCTGAACAAGCACACGATCAACATCACACAAATTTTTTTTAGCTTTTTTTGGTTTTTGTTGTTTCAATTTTGGGCAGGAAAATGTTGCTACTAACTTGGAAGTTGCAAAGAAATTAAATGCAAAAATATCAAGTCACATTTGAATATGTTGACATTGGAAAAGTTTTTAAGAGCTCAGAGAATCATCGAAGAAGGATTTTGCAAGGTTGCATCATTGTCACCATATCACTAAGTAATGGATTCCCATGTTGATGGTTGTGAAATTTCTATTTCTCATGGGTTTTCATAAATTTAACTAAAGGAAAAATAGTTTAAATTAGTTTGAAATGGAATAATGAATATGTAATGAAAATAACATACAAGGTGCACAGCTAAAGGACAAGAAAAGGTAATGAAAAGTCATGACTTGAGAAGAGACAAATGCTAAGCAGCAAAAAGAAAGAGGTGGTTCTAGGAAGTAGGAAGATGAAAGGGAAGAAGGAAGGCAGATTGGTGTTAATATACAACATGGAGGAAGATAGAGGGTGCACACACAACGTAAGAATGACATTTAAAAAAAATGAAAATAAGTACATGCAGATGGGTCGCACCAAGATAGCTACAAATTCATTATCAATAAAAGATAAACGTGTATGTAATAGGGTAGGTATAAGTCAATGGTTGAGAGTGCATGGAGAATAGAAGAGTTAAAGGGGTTGCATAGGATATAGTTAAGGAAGGGAAATTGTATGGTAAAGCAATATAAGCTATGGCATGTCAATCCTATTGCAGATGAAGGGAATAGTGTGAAGGAAGAAAAGATATGAAGGGGCATGCCATATGATATGGAAAATAAACATTGAATGCAAGAAAAAGTTTCCCGATGAGTGTTCATACAAGTTGTGCCAAGGAGAAGAGCAGGTCTAAATATGTGAGGAGAACATTGTAGAGTAAAAGAATATTAAAATTTGAAAAATGAAGACTGTAAAATGTGAAAACAATCAAATTAAATTCAATTTGTAATGTTAGTGTAGTTGTGGATATTAATAATTTAAGTGTATGTCTGTGGTCTTTGGGAGATGAAATGATTTTTTTTTTCTTTTCTAGTGTAGATTGGAATTGAGATTAGATTGACAAATGAAAATTTCAATTTGGCAGAGGATTTGTTCATATAAATTTTGCAGGTATGTGCAAGATCATGATGGGCCAAAAAGTGGCGATATGATGGGTATGTGTAGGGTATGTGGCTGACGACTTTATTTTTTACCCAAAATTGATGAAATGAAAAAAGTTTTTAAAGGAGATTCTCAACTTTCTACCAATATAAATTATGCTTTACTTCAAATTTAACAAATAATTATTATTCATTTTCTATTTGAATTACGACTAAAGTCCTGTTGATGGGCTAATTGAAAATATGTGTCACATTCAAATGGTATCACATTTTTTGAATCCAAAATATGTGTCACATTCTATGCTTCACATACTATAGGATTGAAAAAAAGTTGAATTTCATGAAGTTTTGACCAAGTTAAGGTGGTCAGACATACAAGTTTTTATATTTTTTAAAATTTGTAATAAAAAAATAATAATTAATTATTTACTTGGAAAAAAATTACAAAAAAATATGCATCACATCGCGACATGAGTCCTCTACTTATATCTAAAATATTATCATTTTATTATGGTTAGGGTGGTCAGAAAGACACCTACTTCTTATTTTTTCTCAGAAATTTAAGTACCACTGCATTGAAATTTCAAATTTTCACCAAATAGATTTTTATTTATTTTTAAATAAACCTACTAGTTTAGAAATTACATTCAATTTTCTACAAATTATATTCTTACATATTTTTGAAATAATATAGATAACTTATTTAAATTTTTATGTCAAGTTTCCTAACTCTGATTTTTCTAATTTTTTCGCCACTTAAGGGCCTATTTTTTCCATGATGATCCTGTACATACCCATGCATGATTGTGGTAAAGTTGCAGTGTTAATTTTTTTCCTGCATCAGACCCCCTCGCCTCATCCTCTATGCCTGTAACCATGTCCATGTTTTCTTCCTCCTCCTTGGCTTCCACATTCACCTTGGCAATAAATTCTTCCTCCCCAACTGAAGTATCCTCCTCTTTTGCTTCTTTGATAGAGGATTCCAAAGAAGCAAGTAGGTAGAAGGAAACAATAATAAGGGTTTTGTGCCAAAATTAGCTCAAGAGGGAAAAGTGGTAATGATAAAAGCTCTTAAATTTATCCTCTAAAGTGAAATACTTCATGATCATAAAGCACACCTTATTCCATGGAGGTGGGAGCTTTGCTTTATCAAATGCTCCATGAAATTTCATTAGAGCCTCGCCCTCCCTAAATGACAAATCCATATTTTTGTTATCTGATGTCGTACCCCTCCATTTTGCTTATGTTTTATGATAGTATGTTTCACTTTGATAGACCCTGATACTTTGTTTTGATGTATTTGATCGTTGACAATAGAGCGATTGTAGATTTATTTTATGATGTGATGATACACTATCGGTGGTGATTATTTCTGACATGCTTTATGTTAGCATAGATGTTTACCTGAGATGATATTGCTATATATGTTCATGGTAGATTAATTGATATTTATTTTGTCAGTTCGATGTGATATTGTATTGGTGAGGAGAACGAAGTTGCATCACTCATTTGCAAGTGCCCTGTGATTTTCTCTTCACAGTGTGTTTGAATCATGGATTATATATATATGTATGTTATATGTTTGATTGCAGGATTGTAGGTACATGACACCGACTCCACCTAGTTTCACAGGTCTGAGTGTGTCCAAACTCAACGGTAATGTTGATTGGGAGGTAGTAACGAGGTTTTTCCTAGTCTAGCCTCAAAGCTAGTCACAATATGTCGTCAGTTTAGGTCTGGTATGTCAGGTCTATCTTGATTATTTGTTATACAAGGTTTATTTTGTGAATTTGATGGTAGATTAATGTTCTTTGTAATTTAATGCTTATTTAAATTAATTTTAAATATTGTAGATAAAAGCTTCATATTTTATTTAATTAATTAAATTAGTTTATTGGTAAAATAATTTAATCATTGTGATTAAAGTTATTTTATTAAATAAATAAATTAATTGATTAAATTTACTTTTATTGAGAGAATAGATTAAATATTCTTTAAGTGCTTTTGTGTGAAAAGGAATTTTAAAAATGCATTAAGATAAAAAAAATGAAATTAATTTTGAATTCTTAAATTCAATAAAATAAAATAAATTCTTGATAATTGTTAGAAGAAAGTATCTATGAGTTTGTTAAAAGATATTTTCTTGATTTTCCATGTGTGTTGGTTGAATTAAATGCAAATTCTTGTTGAGGATTTTCTCAGAGAGAATATTGCCAAAACTGGGAAGGCAAGAAAGCACTTCACAGAAAAGAAAAGGAACAGAGTATTGTTGGAAAAAAATGTGATTTCTTTTGGGTTTTTTATTTTAAAATTAAGAAGATCTCAGATTATTTCTGGTACAGTAATTTGCATTCTTTTGGAAAGAGGAGATTTGGAAAGGGCTTTGGAAGTTGCACGCAATAGGCAAAGCTTTCCTTCTACTGCCAATTCTTCAAGCTACAGGAATACAGGTTCTTTGCTATTTATTTAGTTATTGTGTATTGAAAAGATTGTCTTTTTAAAAATTTAATTTTTGTAGAAGTTTTGTTAAATTGTAAAATAAAAAGATTGCCTGAAGAAATAATTTTGATTGAAGCTTCTGTACTTCTCAGTAGATTTTATTGAAAATATTTCTGTAGAAAATTTGTTACCTCTTTGTATAAATTACGAAACAAGATTTTATAGTAAAATAAGAGAACAACACAGAAGGTTTTATTAAACAATAGAATATTCTTAAAAGGAAACAGAAGAAATCTTCATATATTTATAAATGAAGTTCTCTGTTAAAGGTGTTAAATTTGGGGAAAATAAACCTCTGTGATGACTGTAGAAAAGAATTTGAGAATTTAGTTTTGAGTGAAATTCTTATTTTTTTATGGAAATTGAAAACCCAAAATTGAAAACCTGTGTTATTTGATTAAAACTTTCCTATAGAAAATTCTTTATTAAATTTTGCTCTTCCTGAGCAATCTTTTTGATTTATTGTTTTTATATATCCATATATATGTGTATATGCATAGTTATATAAATTGTGCATTTGAAATTATAGAAAATACTAAAATAAATATTATTAAAAATTATTATTTTTAGATGAATCACCATACAGGCGAAATTGGGCAAGAAATTAAAAGAAAAATAGAATAAAATCCATGAGATAAAATATGGGAAAATGCGGATTTTATATTTTTGTTTTACTTTGAATAAAATATAATATTTATTGACTAATTGTGAAGGGGGCACAGGGGCTACCCCCAGAGCCGCCCCATGAAGGGCGACGACTGTGGAGGCAGCCGACACTGCCCATATAGGTAGCGCATAGGCTGCCAACACATCCACGACCCCCATATGGGTCGGCTGTGCAAATAGCCAATACAAATCTCAAATGCATATTGCTTAAGGGTTAATAAAATTCAATTTTTTTATTTATTTTATTTTATAATGAATTATCTTTATATGGATTTTAATTGTTACAAAATTTGAATATATTAAATTTAAACTTAAAATACATTATAAATATATATGTAAATATATATATATATATATATATATACACACAAATGAATATAAATATATATATATATATAGTTTCTGGAAAATGATTATGTATTAAAATAAGGTTTTTTCTTTATTAAATGCATGTAATGCATGAGATTAACCATTTTTAAAAGAATAAAATTGAAAAGAGAAAATTGATATTTATTTTTATATGAAATTGAGAAAATCAAAATTAGACTAATTGATTCAATTTCTTTTTATTGTTTGAGAAAAGAACTATAAACAAGTTGATTAATTTTCATGCTATATGAAATTGATTTGATTGGATTTAGTAAATCCTAATATTAGATTCTTATTGTGCCTGAATTGCTTTAAGTTGTTTTTTATTCTTGTTGGGAAAATTGGGGATTATACGAGTTTGTAAGTCTTCCAGATATAGTTTCTTTATGAGGGAGTTGTTTTTATGATGGTTTCATATTTTGGACAAACTAGGGTAGTGCACATGGTTCTCTTCAGTTTTTAGACACTTGGTTCTATGAACAGGTTGTGATGTCTATAGTTATATTATTGTTTATTTTGATGTTAGTTTATGTGCACCATGTTTACCTTAGTAGAACTAGTTTCCTAGTGTTATTATTAGGAGAGTGGCTCTTTATGAGGGCTGACACACAAAGTGGTGCTAGGGTAACTCATGTAGAGATAGTTAATCAGTGAAAACTAAAATAAAAACATTAGGTAGTCTAAAACCTTTAACTAGATTAAATAAGCCTCACTCATGGACTCAAGGGCTACTTCAGACTTGGGAATCAGTTGAGAAGGCTTGGAATGGAAAAATTGATATCTAGTCACTATGAAAGATATTCAATTCCACAACAGATTGCATGTGGGGCAAGGTTTCGTAAGAGGTTACCAGGGTAACCCAAGATGAGGGCCAGAACCTAGGAAGAAACAACTGGGTAACCTATGCAACATTGTGATAACACTCCATCTATAATAGTAGTATCCTTGTGAACTTAGTGTATTTGATCATTCAGTTCTAGAAGCAATGTAACCATTAAGTTAATTTTGTACATATATAGTTTTGTCTTTGGTTTCGCTTGTGTCTAGGTTTGTAGGTTATGTCTAGGGAACCTTTTTACTATCTCCTAGCATGGGGCGTGGGCTTACGGGTACCACTTGGTTGGGTGGAATGTGCACCTTACACTGTTGGGTCCCCAGTTCTTGTTTGTGGCAACGAGTGCTTCTTGGATGGAGAGCTCGTGTCGGAAAATGTACCTTCTCATATTTATCATTTGATCTAGTGGAAACCTTATTTATGTATCACTCCTCAATTGTAATCGGGGAGAACTTTTATAACATGTAATTGTACACTTTTATATGACCTACCTCATTTGGAAATGAGTATTGTAAATGTTGTTATAAATGCAATGTAAGAAAGAATCATATTTGTTCTTTATATCTTTAATGATGTAATTTATTTGTTATTGAATGTATGCTCTTAAGTTTATGAGTATTAAACACATGCTATGTTAATTAATTTTTTCATCTATGGGATTTACATGTAGCATGTCGTTGCATATCTTAGGGAATGTTTGCATTAGTGAAGTTTATGTTTTTCACTTTTTAAATATTTTTTTATTACACTATCGTAGTCATTGCAACATTCTTTAGGTTATGAGACGGGGCATTATAGATTGGTATCAGAACAAAGGTTCTAACACTGGATGCTCTGGGTAATTGTGAGCCCATTAGGTTGACCTAGATGTTAGACTAGGTAGTATTGGTTTCTGTTAGCCTTGTCTATTTTGTATATGAGACTTGTTTTTGTTTTTGTGTAGGAACATGCCTAGACATCATGCTAGAGGTCATGGTAGAGGTCGAGGTGGAGGCCATGGGCTAAACCCTCAGGTTACTCCCCCTTAGAGCTCCCACGAGAGTGAACATTCCGAACAGTGGGGTCCTTAGTTGGAACAGACAAGTGGGGAATGGATTCCGATTTAGCTAGAGGTTGAGGGAGCACAGTTGCATCCCTTACTGGAAGAGGTACTTGCTAGACTTGGTTTGAAGTACAAAGTTGATTAGGAGGTGGTTAGGGAATGTTGTAGATATCCTAGGAGGATTGTTAGTACTGCAGAGTAGGATGCCATAGTTGCAGGACATATGAGGGATTTGTTGAGGGCACACCCTCCTACATTTGATGGCAGAGGTGGTGGTCTAGAAGTAGACACTTGGTTATTAGACTTGGGTAGATGTTTTGCTATGCACCCATATGGTAGCAATACCCGAGCTAGATGTGCCATCATGCATCTGAGAGGTTTTTCCTCTACTTGGTGGTGTTTGGAGTAGCAGAAGCTCCATCTAGAGATTGGGTTAGCTTCTTGGGAGATGTTCTTAGAAATATTTAGAGCACGTTTCTTATCTGAGCATTGGAGGCAATGACGAGTTGATGAGTTTCACAATTTGCGTAAGATGGCTCTATCTGTTGAGCAGTATAAACACAGATTTTATGAACTCAAACGATATGCAGGAATTGGTGATGAAGAGGCGATGTTGGTGCATCATTTCATCAGGGGTTTGAATGACCGTATTAGTGGAGGAGTTAGAGACTTTGAAATGAAGACTATGGAGGTTGCAGTTGAGAAAGCACGTATTGTGGAAAAGAATCTGACTTTGGCATTGGGTAGGCATACAGGTGTCCAGATAGGTAGTGCACCTATAGCAGGTTTTGGTCGACATGGTGGTCAGATACAGATAGGAGGTTCCTCTAGGAACCAACAGACACCCGCTAAGGGTGGACAACAACAACAATAATGTAATCCTCAAAAGAATAATAATTCACAGCCTCAGCAGGGTAATAGTTTATAGTCAGGAAAGAGCTATAATTGGTGGCGCAATAAGCACAATCGACATGATTAGCCAGCTCAGAGTGCACAGTCTACGGTGAGTAGAGGTAGCTTTCAACAATCCAATGCACCTTCGGGTGGTAAAGGATTTGGTAGAGGTACTGGTTGTTATTCATGTGGTCAGCAGGGACATATTGCTAGGAAGTGTCCTATGAGAGGTTCTTTAGGATTTGGGCAGTGACTGACAGCTTCTAAGCCTACAGTTGGGGATGCAGGTCATTCTCATACAGTTTATGCTATGGTAAATAACTGCCAAGTTGATCATCAAAACACAATGGTCGAGACTTCAGGTTAGTTATAGGGTGTTAATGTTACTATTCTTTTTGATTCTGGAGCTATTGATTCCTTTATTTCACCTACCATTGTTCAACGATGTGGTCTTATGGAAATAAAGCAAGGTGGTAAGTGGCAAGTAGAATTCGCCTCTAGGGTGATAGTAGTGGTAGAGAACCTTGTATGTAATTGTGAACTAAGAATTGGTTCGTTATCTACCTTAGTGGATCTTCATGTTACACCTCTACGTTCATATGATATTGTTTTAGGTAGGTATGGACTGGTTAGAATCTCATCATGCTGTGATTGACTGTTGACTGAAGACAGTGAGTTGTATTAATGAATCAGGTGAAAAAGTTGAAATCATAGGTGTTCAAAGGCCTATCTCTTTGCGGATAATTTCTGCTATGCAATTGCAGAGATGCCTTCGTCAGGGTTGTCAATTGTTTGCAACAACAGTTAATGATTTGGAGGAAGGAGAGAGTCGAGAGATATCTCTTAATGATCACCCAATTCTCAGGGAATTCACAGATGTATTTCTTGGTTATATACCTGGTATGCCACCTAAACGAGATATTGATTTTAGAGTTGACCTAGTTCCTAGAGCAGAGCCTATATCTCGAGCCCCTTACAGAATGACTACTCAGGAACTAGAAGAGCTTCGTATCTAGTTGGAGGAACTTTTAGATAAGGTTTTTATTCATTTGAGTGTTTCTCCTTGGGGAGCACCTGTCATATTTGTAAAGAAGAAGGATGGATCACTTAGATTGTGTATTGACTATCGTCAATTGAACAAAGTAACGATAAATAATTGATATCCTTTACCTAGAATCGATGATCTTTTGAATCAGATCAAGGGAGCTAATGTGTTCTCTAAGATTGATATGAAATTAGGTTACCATCAGTTACACATTGCAGAAGTAGACATTCATAAAACAACATTCTTCACTCATTATGGGCACTACGAATTCACAGTAGTACCATTTGGGTTAACGAATGCACCATCAATTTTCATGAGTTTGATGAATGGTGTCTTTCACACATACCTTGATCATTTTGTTCTTGTGTTTCTCGATGGTATTTTGATTTATTCAAGAAATATGAAGGAGCATGAAGAGCATCTGAGACAGGTATTGCAGTGCTTGAGGGAGAATCAATTGTACACAAACTTGAAGAAGTGTGACTTCTTTCAGATTGAAGTGAAATACCTTGGTCATGTGATTTTTGGAAAGGGTATTGTTGTGGATCCTTTGAAGATCCAAGCTATTGTTGATTGGCATGTGCCTACCAACATAGCTAAGGTTCGTAGTTTTATGGGTCTTGCTAGATATTATAGATGGTTTGTTCAGGGGTTTTCTAGGATTGGGCACCCCATTACTTCTCTTCAGAGGAAAGGGAAGAAATTTGTTTGGACAGAGCAGTGTCAGTTGGGTTTTCAGACACTTAAGTAAAAGCTAACTAATGCGCCTATATTGGCTGTTCTTGATCCTGCTAAGGATTTTGTTGTTTGCACCGATGCGTCCTTGGAGGGTTTAGGAGCAGTACTGATGCAAGAAGGACGTGTGATAGCTTATGAGTCTCACAAACTCAAAGATCAATAACTAAATTATCCCACTCATGATTTGGAGCTTTTGTCAATTGTTCATTCATTAGTTTGATGGAGGCATTTCTGATTGGGTCAACACTTTGAACTTCATTGTGATCACCGTAGTCTACAATATATTTTTATGCAACCTAATTTGAATGCTAGACAAAGACGGTGGATAGAGTTCTTGTGTGAATATGATTTTGAGGTGAAATTTGTTCAGGGAAAAGAGAACATAGTGGTTGATGCTCTTAGTCATCGACAACATGAGATTTATGCTATTACTCTTTAAGTAGATTTGAGGAGCCAAATATTAGCAACACTTCCTATAGATAGATTGTATCGGGAGGTGAAGACAAAGATTGAATCAGGTAGACCTCTAGAGGGTCGATTTACAGGGTATACTCTTGAACTAGATGGTTTATTGTGACATTTTGATCATATCTATGTACCATATTCAGAAGTTCTTTGCACATTAATTATGACTGAGGCACATCGAGCACCTTACTCAGCTCATCCTGGTGTTAAGAAGATGCATGCAGATCTTTGGCAGTTGTATTTTTGGGCTAGTATGAAACGTGATATCGTTAATTTTGTGTTGAGATGTCTTGAGTGCCAAAGAGTTAAAGCTGAGCATCAACATCCCACCAGATTATTGTAGCCACATCTCATTCCTAAATGGAAATGGGATATTATATTAGTTGATTTCATTGTTGGGTTACTTATGTCGTCACATCGACATGATGCCATTATGGTAACTGTTGACAGATTGACCAAGGTAGCACATTTTTCTCCAGTTTGATCATCTTATAATGCTTCATCTGTAGCTAGGATATTCATGAAGGACATTGTTAGATTGCATGAAATTCCTCGTAGGATTATATCATATAGAGATCCCATGTTTACATCAGCCCTATGGACTTCATTACAACATGCTCTAGGTACACAGTTGAAGTTCAGTTCAACATATATCCTGAAACTGATGGTCAGACAAAGAGTGAATCAAATTCTTGAGGATATGCTTAGAATTTACGTAATGGACCAACAATCATGTTGGGAAGTCTATCTATACTTAGTGGAGTTTGCTTACAATAATGGATATCAAAGTTCCATAGGTATGCCCCCTTTTCAAGCGTTATATGGACATCCTTGTCGGACTCCATTGAGTTAGGATCGACTTGAGGATAGAGTGTTACTTGGACCTGAGATGCTTTGAGACATGGAGCAACAGGTTGATCACATTAGAGAACATCTGATAGCGGCAAAAGATAGACAAAAGAAGTATGCCGATGCTCATAGAGTGGACCACTAGTTTTCAGTTGGTGATAGAGTATTCCTTCGAGTGTGACTGCGAAAGAGTCCAATCCATTATGGAAAAGGCTCAAGCTTGCACCTCGATTTGTTGGGCCATTTGAGATTCTAGAGAGGATTGGTCCTGTGGTGTATCGACTCGCCTTACCACCCAATTTGTCACGTATTCATGATGTCTTCCATGTGTCAGTTCTCAGACCTTATCATATTGATATTTCTCATGTACTTGATTAGAATGCATTACAAGTAGAGGACGAGAAGCTGGCTTTGGAGCCCATGGGCATTCTTCAGTGCCAGAAGCTCATTCTCAGGGGTCGAGACATTGATCAGGTGAGGATCCAATGGGATCCTAGTCATGAGGCATCTGCTACTTGGGAGGATGCGACATGCATGAGGGAACTTTATCCCTATCTGTTCGTAGGCTTTCAGGAGTAAGCTTGATCCTAGGGGGGAAGGATGTAGTACCCATCCTTTTTGCTTATGTTTTCTAACAGTATGTTTCACTTTGATAGACCCTGGTACTTTGTTTTGATGTATTTGATCGCTGACAGTAGAACGATTATGAATTTATTTTATGATGTGATGATACACTGTTGGTGGTGATTATTTTTGACATGCTTTATGTTAGTGTAGACACCTAAATTTGATCACTCCCATATGATCAAATTTACCCCTTTATTCATCAATATTGTCAATATTAATTTATTTAATTAATATTGCGCTTCCCACATAAGACTCTTAAAGTGTTTAATTTAATAATTAAATACTTTATTTGGTGCTTTTATCTTCTCTAAATTAAATAAATACACCAATTTATTTAATTTAGTCATCCTAATCTATTGAATTAAAATCAATTTAAAATTCCTCTTTTCTCACTCCTTGTCACATCCTCCATAATCCATCTCTAATATGAATTAATTTAATTAATTCATATTTAGGGTGTGCATCCTCTTAATCAAGGATTAATGTCACATCCTCCTACATTTGCCACTTGTCTCTAATCTTCCATTAATTATCATAATAAAGTGTTTGCACAACTTTAATCAAAGTCATTAACCATTTTAGCACCACTTTTTAGTCAATTCTTCCATTTTTCCTTTTTGGACATTGACCCTCCTTCCCATGAGAATTTTTAATTCTCATTTATTCATCCTATGTCTCTCTCCTCCCCATGTGAATTTTTAATTCACATTTTGTCTTTCCAAGGATTCTAGAATATTTGACATGTCACCTCATGCACATGTGACCAATTCCCACCTTTTTTGGAGACCCTCTCTTATCCTTTAGACTCTCCTAAGAATGTGAATTTTTAATTTAATTCACATTTATTTCTCCAACCACCTCTCCTTTTCCCATAGAGATTTTTGAGGAATTCCAAAATTCCTCAAGTGTCCTTTTCACTCTCACTTGGGGACAAAAAATTCCTTTTTGAGGAGATCTTCTCACTCCCTAAGGTATTTGGAAGGTACTTGTCCTTCCTCCACCTCATGTACCTTTTGGCCACCTCATTTACACCTCACCTCCCTTAGCCACTTCACCATCCACATGTCAAGATGTGAGGGCTTGTGAGTTCTCAACCCACCATAGCCCTTCATCTTGACCTTGTTGGATCAATCTCAACCGTTGAATTCTCTAGAGAATTCAAATTCTCCTATAAATACCCCCTCTTCAAGGGCATTTTCAACACTTAGACATTTTGCAACTAAATGCTGCCATTTTGTGCACTCATTTAGCCATCAATTCCATCCATTTGCATTAGCATTCAAGCACATAGTCTAATCCTTCATTTTAACCATATCAAGAGCCATCAAGGAGCATACATATCAATCCAAATCAAGGGCCAACCAAGGAGTTTCAGCTGCAAGGAGGAAGGTATAACCATTTATCTTCATTTAACATTTTCCTCTTTGTATTTTCAAATTCCTTAGGCTAATCTTGAAGTGTTTCATTATGTTTTCCATTGCATTTTAATTGCTTAGAATAGGTTAAATATTTTGATATCATAGTTAGCATAGATGTTTACCTGAGATGATATTGCTATATATGTTCATGGTAGATTAATTGATATTTATTTTGTTAGTTCGATGCGATATTGTATTGGTGAGGAGAATGGAGTTGCATCACTTGTTTGCGAGTGCCCTGTGATTTCCATGATTTTTCACGGTGTGTTTGAATCATGGATTATATATATGTATGTTATATGTTTGATTGTAGGATTGTAGGTACATGACACTGACTCCACCTGGCTTCACAGGTCTGAGCATGTCAAAACTCAACGGTAATGTTGATTGGGAGGTAGTAACAAAGTTTTTCCTAGTCTAGCCTCAAAGCTAGTCACAATACGTAATCAGTTTAGGTCTGGTATGTCGGGTCTATCTTGATTATTTGTTATACAAGGTTTATTTTGTGAATTTGATAGTAGATTAATGTTCTTTATAATTTAATGCTTATTTAAATTAATTTTAAATATTGTAGATAAAAGCTTCATATTTTTTATTTAATTAATTAAATTAGTTTATTGGTAAAATAATTTAATCATTGTGATTAAAGTTATTTTATTAAATAAATAAATTAATTGATTAAATTTACATTTATTGAGAAAATAAATTAAATATTTTTTAAATGCTTTTGTGTGAAAATGAATTTTAAAAATGCATTAAGATAAAAAAAATGAAATTAATTTTGAATTCCTAAATTCAATAAAATAAAATAAATTCTTGATAATTATTAGAAGAAAGTATCCGTGAGTTTGTTAGAAGATATTTCTTGATTTTCCATGTGTGTTAGTTGAATTAAACGCAAATTCTTGTTGAGGATTTTCTTGGAGAGAATTTTTCCAGAACTGGGAAGGCAAGAAAGCACTTCACGAAAAAGAAAAGGAACAAAGTATTGCTGGAAAAATTTGTGATTTCTTTTGGGTTTTTGATTTTAAAATTTCGGAAGAAGATCTGGGATTATTTCTGGTACATTAATTTGCATTCTTTTGGAAAGAGGAGATTTGAAAAGGGCTTTGGAAGTTGTACGCAACAAGCAAAGCTTTTCTTCTACTGTGAATTCTTCAAGCTATAGGAATACATGTTCTTTGCTATTTATTTAGTTATTGTGTATTGAAAAGATTGTATGTTTAAAGATTTAATTTTTGTAGAAGTTTTGCTAAATTGTAAAATAGAAAGAGTGCCTGAAGAAATAATTTTGATTGAAGCTTCTGTACTTCTCGGTAGATTTTATTGAAAATATTTCTGTAGAAAATTTGTTACCTCTCTGTGTAAATTACGAAACAAGATTTTATAGTAAAATAAGAGAACAACACAAAAGGTTTTATTAAATAATAGAAGAATCTTAAAAGGAAACAAAAGAAATCTCTGTATATTTATAAATGAAGTTCTCTGTTAAATTTGGTGTTAAATTTGGGGAAAATAAACCTCTGTGATGACTGTAGAAAAGAATTTGAGAATTTAGTTTTGAGTGAAATTCTTATTTTGTTACAAAAATTGAAAACCCAAAATTGAAAACCTCTATGTTATTTAATTAAAACTTTCATGTAGAAAATTCTTTATTAAATTTTGCTCTTCCTGAGCAATCTTTTCGATTTATTATTTTTATATATCCATATATATGTGTATATGCATAGTTATATAAATTGTACATTTGAAATCGTATAAAATACTCAAATAAATATTATTAATTTTTTTTTTTTAGACGAATCGCCGTATAGGTGAAATTGGGCAAGAAATTAAAAGAAAAATGAAATAAAATATGTGAGATAAAATACAGGAAAATGCAGATTTTATATTTTTGTTTTACTTTGAATAAAATATAATATTTATTGACTAATTGTGAAGGGGGCGCAGGGGCTACCCCCACAGCTGCCCCATGAAGGGTGATGGCTATGGAGGCAGCCGACGCTGCCCATACAGGCAATGCATAGGCTGCCAATACAGCCATGACCGCCATATGAGTCAGCTGTGCAAACAACCAATACAAACCACAAATGCATATTTCTTAAGGGTTAATAAAATTTGATTTTTATTTTATTTTATTTTATAAGGAATTATCTTTATACGGATTTTAATTGTTACGGATTTCAAATATATTAAATTTAAACTTAAAATACATTATATATATATGTATGTATATATATGCATACATAGTTTCAGGAAAATGATTATGTATTAAAATAAGGTTTTTTCTTTATTAAATGCATGTAATGCATGAGATTAACCATTTTTAAAAGAATAAAATTGAAAAGAGAAAATTGATATTTATTTTTATATGAAATTGAGAAAATTAGAATTAGACTAATTGATTCAATTTCTTTTTATTGTTTGAGAAAAGAACTATAAACAAGTTGATTAATTTTCATGCTATATGAAATTGATTTGATTGAATTTAGTAAATCCTAATATTAGATTCTTATTATGCCTGAATTGCTTTAAGTTGTTTTTTATTCTTGTTGGGAAAATTGAGGATTATACGGATTTGTAAGTCTTCCAGATATAGTTTCTTTATGAGGGAGTTGTTTTTATGATGGTTTCATATTTTGGACAAACTAGGGTAGTGCACATGGTTCTATTCAGTTTTTAGACACCTAGTTCTATGAATAGGTTGTGATGTCTAAAGTTATATTGTTGTTTATTTTGATGTTAGTTTATGTGCACCATGTTTACCTTAGTTAGTAGAACTAGTTTCCTAGTGTTATTATTAGGGGAGTGGCTCTTTATGAGGGTCGACACACAAAGTGGTGCCAAGGTAACTCATGTAGAGATAGTTAATTAGTGAAAACTAAATCAACACATTAGGTATTCTAAAAACTTTAACTAGATTAAATAAGCCTCACTTATGGACTCAAGGGACACTTCAGACTTGGGAATGAGTTGAGAAGGCTTGGAATGGAAAAATTGATATCTAGTGTTAGGGTTAGAGATGGCAGATATTTAACAATTAAATGCAGATTTAAATAATAAACAAAGAAACTAAAACATACACAGAATAAATCATAACACAGAGAATTTAACGTGGTTCACCCAATTTGGGCTACATCCACCAAACCGTAGCCATCCAATACTTTTATTATCCAGTGCAAAACCTATTACAATCTCGCGAATAATCGCATTTTTTCCATCATACCAGAATCCCATCCCAACCCTTTAACAAGCTTTTAGAAGCTTCCGTAATTAGGGTTTTACAAAGTCGGGTTTTCTTTCTTTTCGTGATTTTTCCTTTTCGCTGACTACGAAAAATAATGGCGTGTTTTCCTGGTCAGCAACAAACCCCTCTACTCTTTGGGCTAAGCTCGGGTCCCCCGGGCTGGTCGTCACCAACCCCGCCTCGGCCCCACACTCGACCCCAAGTGAGGGACAGGGCTGGGGTGTACACATACCATGGGTTATACAAAGAGTAGCATGACTGGGCCGCCACATACCAACAATCTCCCAATTTGGAGACCGGGACGCTCCACACCATTACTACAACCCCACTTGAGAGATCGGGATCTTGACAACACCGCTACACTCCTACCCCACTAGAAATAAGGACCTTGGACCCTGCTACTTTGTTATACTTGAATTCAACCTTGAAGGCCAACTAAAGTTGAAGAGGAGCTCAAATTCTCCCTTGGCACCACCTTCATAAACATATCCGCTGGATTGACATCTGTATGTATCTTGTCCAGCTTGACCTATCCATCTTCCAACACCGACCGAATGAAATGATATCTCAATTGTATGTGTTTTTTTTTAGAATGTAAGGCAAAATTCTTTGCAAGATGTATAGCACTTTGACTATCTGTAAATAAGTAATTTCCATCCTGTTGTTTTCCCAACTCATCCATGAAAAGTTGCAGCCTATATCATCTCCCTTTGTTGCCTCCTCTGCAACAACATATTCTCGGGCCTCGGTGGTGGATACAAAGCAAACCACCTTTGCAATCGAAATCCAACTCATCACTGTCCTGCACCAACCGTGAAATACATAACCCTAATTTCACTGCATCTATATCCCCCCGCCAAATGCTCAACCCTAGGATGACCTAAATACCTACTAACAACTCCTACTTACATGTGTGTTACCTATTTTTCACTCTTACTATCGTGTAGAGCTGAATGAAGTTCAGCTATTACAGGTACAGAAAAATTTCATATTTTTACTGATTGGATGTTCAGTAATCATCATTGAGACCATTTTGCATGTGAATCATAGTTTATTATGCAAACATCTGAAACAGAAAATTGAAAAGATTTGCATTATAATGCTTTTATTCATTTTTGTAAATTACTGATTCCACACAAGCCGTGGAAGTAACTTTTCTGATTCTTATGATAAAAAAAAGAATGCATAAACAAGTGTATGCTATACAACTGAAAATAACGGAAACACAGGGTAGGAGGTGATTCGTCATTGCCTGGAATGACGAATCATTGGCAGTTGAAGTTTCCATTTGAGATGTCAGCTCTCGCTCCAATTTCAGTTGTAGCTTCCATTCCAGCTCCAAAAGCGTCTGCAAGGAAGAAAAGAGATGACGTTAGAGATAAAATCTCTAAGCAATAACGAATCAATCCTATCATATATCTACGCTACCAACAGAAATATCACATGCAGTCGATCAAGCATTCCTCAGATAATTGCAAAAAATCAAAGAAGAAGGAATGGGATCTGGAAGTCACTTTATATTTTATGACATGTTTGTTTCAATGTGCAGGAATAGGTTTATCATGTTCGAGTTCATTTCATCAGATATGTGGAGTAAAACGGGCTCCCACAAGGGTTGAGCCCGACATATCAAAAGGATACACTCTCAAGTTACATACGAGATTTCATCTATTTTGTCAAAACAATCATCAAAAGAGCTATTGAAATTAAGAAATAGTCAAATAAGCAGCTTTATCTCAAACAGATTCAGGAAAAACAGCTTGAGCATACAGTATAGTTTCACTTTTCATATCAAGAAAGGATCAATCAATGTTGCATTCATCAGTCTCATATTCTTTTTAGCTCTACTTTATTTATTTATTTATTTTCACAATACATCTAAATAAAGTGTTGAGCCTCTTTGCATTAAAGAGAAACATAATATTTGAGTATTGGAACGCTTTCATAAATCATAATCATCATACATGACAGATTTGCGATAGTCCAAGTTTTACAAGTTTTTCAACAGAAAGTAGCAAATTTTGTTTTAAATCAGCATTTAATAATAATGGAGCTTTATCATCAAGTGAAATGTCTACATAGTTACCAAAAGGGGAGTTTATATGACTGTATGAAAGGATTCGTGCAAATCATAATCAAGCCTTGACCTTTTCAAGCATGAACAACCATTGTTCAAATTAAAAGAAATTTAATATAATGTAAATCTGCATAAGCAATGTTAAGGAGATTGCTATCTACAGAACATTATGAATGCAGCTCAAGATTTATATTGGATAGTAACAAAATACAGTGGAAGTCAGTTTTTTAGCATGCAAAAGCAAAAGATACAGGGTGAGTGCATCATGGAAGGCAGTAGATCAAAAAGTACTGATAATACAGTAAGTTGCAGGTTTATAAGACGGATTTAGAACAACAGCCTTTGATTTATTCTTCAAAAGGAGCAGGATGAGTATTATGATGATTGAGAACAGTCAAAATAACATTGTTGAATCCAGATTCATAGATAATTACTATTCAAGTAATCTGCCAATTTGAATTTTCAAAAACAAAAGGAAAAGCTATATTGAGTAGATTGAAACCATTGGACAGTCTCATGCAATGATTGTAGGTGTTAATTGAGAGATTATTCACCATGAATTAAGCGAAAATGTTAACAACAATGTTAAGCATGTAAGGATATTTCTTCAAAAGGAGCAGGCAGTATTCATGAGTAATAAGATACAGTCAATCAATGAAGGGCAGTCACTCTAACCAATGACACTCAACAAATAGATGGATGCATTACATAGTACAAGAGGTGCGCTACAGGAACTTTTCAAATTAAATATAAATTTTGAGCTTCATCATTAATGAAGGGCAATGAGATGTGGTTCTGTTACAAATCTACCTCAGCCTGTAAAATGTCAAGATAAAACACAAAGGCATACACAACATAGCCATGAATAGGGTTATCTAAAATTTAGAAAGGGTTAAGGATTTTTTGTTCATGCCATAATGGTAGAGGTTGGGAGAACAACAATTTTTGGTGACTAAGATAGGCACAAAATGAAAAGGGAAGTGCTTATGAGTTATGCACATCAGTATTCAAATAATATAAACAAGAGTCATGAAATCTAAATACAAAATCTGTGCACAGGTGTTTAAAATGATTCTATAACTGTTCAAATACAAAATTGAGAAAACCAGAATGCAGAATACAAAAAAAGTAAGGAAGCAGTTCATATACAGGGAAGTTTGAGTCTATGCTATGACTATGTGTTTGGGAAAAGATATTGTGGGACAGCAACAATTAAATAATCTGAGTTCCATATGGTTGATGCTATAGGAGAAATAGTATGGCAATAAGCTTTTCATTGTTTCTTTTACAAAAATATAGTTCCAGCATCATAACAGAGAAAGCAATTTAAGGAATAAATACTCAGTGTGCTAAGCTGCGCCCAGACACTATTTATGAAAGAGTGAAGAATATGCCAACCATTATGTCTTCTCCTTACACTCAAATCCTTGAGAATACAAATGTTAAAGGGTTTTTGTTTATACTCAGATCCAGAAGTCAAGCTGTGGCCTGAAGGAGATTTTTCGCATATACCCATATGAGATTTCGAATTGGGAAACACATTTTCTTTGCTATCATGAATATTTGAAGCTTCAAATATAGAAAATACATAAATCAAACGTTATTTACAGTACCCAGAAGTCTTAAAGTTGCTGTCTCAGAAATATGGAAAAAAATCAAAAGGAAATCTTCATGTACCAGCTTAAGAGTGAAGATTTTTTCAGTTTCAAAAGAACAAGACACAGATTCAAATTTTTAAAGCAAAGATTGTTCTTTATTTGTCAAAATACTTCAAAAAATATTCAATGGTGCTTCAAGAAGTAGAGAAAGCTCTTAGAAATGCATAGGAAAAGCAACAAAAATTGGACTATTATCTCAAAATACCTTTAGAAATCTTCTTATTTTCGAATTTGAAGAGTGTTTGAACAAAGTTCATAGCTTCATATCTTCATGGCGGCCAAGTTAGATGCAGATTCTTGACAAAATTCGAAGCAAAAGCTCAGATAAATGGTAGAATATCATCTAGGAACAGAAAATCGTGCTTAATGCTTCCACGTTTTTTTATAAAAAAATGTCTTATGTTCTTAGTTCGCCCATGAAACAAGCAAATTTTTCCAAAGTTTGCAGGAAAACCACAGAGAAGTCTTCAAGCATCAATTTCAACAAGAAATCGCGCCCCCAAAATACTTCCACATTTTTCATAAAAAATGTCATACTGCAGATTCGCCCAAAATAAACTAGATTTGAACTTCTTCATGACAGAAAATACCAGAAACAAGGCAAGTTCATGGCTAGGGTTTGAGCAGTGGCGGCTGTTTTTCTCAAGCTTCTCTAAGTCGAATGCAAAGGAGTGACAATGATTTTAGGGTTCAAATGTGTGCTTTTGACTATTCGCCCTAATCCCACCTTGCATTTTTTATGATGATTTTTAATAATCATTATGTTTTTAATTGTCAAATGGTCACATTTTTGAAGTTAATGTGCCTAGCAGGGTGGTCGACATCATTTGTTGATATATTATGCCAAGTATTGTCAAATAATGAAAACTGTGAAATGCATTATTGAATTTGAAGATCATAATCTGAGATATATAAATTAGCTTTATTATTCGTTATTCCTATTCGCATAAATAATGTAATAAATTAATTGAATGACAAGATAATCATTTAATTAATTTATTATCTAGAATGCAAATTAGAATACTATATAAAGCTAAACATATTTTACTCCAGTTTTACATCAGTCTCAACTGAGAATTTAATGAAAAGGGTGGACTTTAGAGTTGCATGGGCAGATTGGTAAAAACGAGGTAGTTTTACATGCTTTGAGCCACTTTTTCAGGGAGTTGCAGTTCAGTTGGAATAGTGCATGTATCAGTTATGACTTGGCAGTGAGTTTGAGCTTGATTGGACTTATTTTTGCATGGTTTTGGGCCTCCTTTTTAGAGATATTTTCTTCTGCTCGGATTTGGCTTTGGAATCATCACCCTTTCTTGGAGTTGAACTTTCAGTTATTTTTGCATGCCTTTTGGAAAGGTTTTTGTATATATTGAAAAACTTAGCTGTTTTTCATTGCTAGTTCTTGTTTTCTACCTTTGCCTTAAGCAAAGAAGATCATCTTGTAACTCAGCTTTCAGATTAATATAGCAGTGTTTTTTACAGGTTCAAAGTGTGTAATTGCAAGAAGATTCCTTTGAATTTCAGTACTTTAGAGTTTGCCTTCTAGATTTCGAGCATCATTTTTGTGAAGAATTTTATCAAAGAATTACTGTGTTTCAATTCTGAAACCTCTGACTTTTTCTGTCTTTTTCACATATCTGTATGCAATTTAGTTTAAAATCACTGGTTATGCACTGTGCTTATTAATAAGTTAATACATTTTGTCATGAAAACCTCATTTTCCCTCAATATTGCATTAGATCAAAGCCTCTATTTAAATCATTCAAGTGGTTAAATTATTGAATCAGGTTGTGCAAATTAGAGTTGTTGAGAAATATATTGTGAGTCATAATTGCAAGTCATTATCATTTAGGTGCAATCACCTCTCGTAGCTTTAGAATTTCAATTCAAGCAAGCTTTCTATCTCTTTCCCAGCCAAGTCAATTAGTTTTTAGGAGGTTTTTCATCAGGGAACCAGCCCTCTCTGGAGATTGATTCTCAAAATTAGGCAACCCACAGGCCTGAGAATCATTCCATGTTTCAACAGATTGCTAGATTTAACTAATCGAGCGTTCGGGTGCAATTTGAATTGACAACAATGTGCAATATCCGGTCTCGTGCATACCATGGCGTACATTAAACTTCCTACAGCTGAAGCATATGGTACCTTGGACATTTTTTCTTCCTCCTCTTGTGTCTTTGGACACATATCCTTAGTCAATTTAACATGACTAGGCAAAGGTGTGCTGACAGTGAGGACAAGGGGCCGAGGTGTACAATATACCATGGGCTATAGAGTATAGCATGATCAGTTGCCACATACCAACATCTAGTCACTATGAAAGATATTCGATTCCACAACAGATTGCATGTGGGGCCGGGTTTCGTAAGAGGTTACCAGGGTAACCCAAGATGGGGGCCAAAACCTAGAAAGAAACAACTAGGTAACCTATGCAACATTGTGATGACACTCCGCCTATAATAGCAGTATCCTTGTGAACTTAGTGTATTTGATCATTCAGTTCTAGAAGCAATGTAACCATTAAGTTAATTTTGTACATATATAGTTTTGTGTCTAGGTTTGTAGGTTATGTCTAGGGAACCTTTTTACTATCTCCTAGCACGGGGGGTGGCCCTATGGGTACCACTTGGTTGGGTGGAACATGCACCTTACATGGTTGGGTACCCAGTTCTTGTTCGTGGCAATGATTGGATGGAGAGCTTGTGTGTGAAAATGCACCTTCTCATATTTATCATTTGATCCAGTGGAAACCTTATTTATGTATCACTCCTCAATTGTAATCAGGGAGAAATTTTGTAACATGTAATTGTACACTTTTATATGACCTACCTCATTTGGAAATGAGTATTGTAAATGTTGTTATAAATGCAATGTAAGAAAGAATCATATTTGTTCTTTATATCTTTAATGATGTAATTTATTTGTTATTGAATGTATGCTCTTAAGTTTATGAGTATTAAACATATGATATGTTAATTACTTTTGTCATCTATGGGATTTACATGTAGTGTGTCATTGCGTATCTTAGGGAATGTTTGCATTAGTGAAGTTTATGTTTTTCACTTTTTTATTTATTTTTATTACACTATCATAGTCATTGCAACATTCTTTAGGTTACGAGATGGGGCATTACATCTAAGACTTTACTATGCCTCTTTAGTTTTATCCATTTGCACGTCATCCTTGTAGCTATTTAAGAATTCTTAAAAAGGGATAATACCTCCTTCATAACATATGTACCAAAGGGTGGCATCGCCTTTAAATCATTCATAAGAAATTAGTTCTATGTGAAGCATATCTCTTCCCATCACAAAAATCCTCATAGGGTGGTATAACTATGACATGGAATAGGAATATGTGTTTCTACAATTGCCTCTACTTAGCCTTGACTAGTAGGGCTAGATATTTTTTTTTTTATGTCTAAAACTTAGCAAAAAATACTAGAAAGTGTCAAGGATACATAACCTTAGAGAAATTGAAAATAAATGACATCTGGTATGTGCCCAAATAAAATCCATTATTACTTGGCACCATCAAATTAATATCATCTCCCCTCCTACACAAAAGAAAAATCCTTTGTACATCCTTACCATGTAGATTCATAAATATATCTGCACCAACAATCCTTATCACTTGATAAAAAATATTTGATAGGAAGTATAAGGTGTGTAACCATTGGAAAGAAATGTTGCTCAATCCATATGATAACCATTCCCATCATCAAAATCTGAATTCCACATAATCATGAGAATGAGATTATCAATTTCTCTAATTCTAGTCACTGCCACATCAACAAATTCAAAATTCCATCTAATCATCATTTTTTGTTTATCATCATCTTTGGTCCTAGTCACTACCATTCCCAAAAGGAATGAGGAAAGTTTTTCCTAAAGGTACATGTTATTATACAAATATATAAAATTATATATTCTAAATTATAAGACCTCTTTTTAAATGTCATCATTTGAATGATAAGTGTATTTTAACTCCATTAAAAGGAGGATCCTTATGTTATTAGGAAAATTCATATGATTCCTCCAACATCTCAAGAAATTGAAATTAATTGCTAAGTTATCCATTTCATCAAATACTCTATTCCCCTCCATATAGATATACAATAATTCATACATATTAAAATCCATCAGAATACTTTTAATATCATGGATGGTATCCTCCATAAACCACCCCAAATCCACCTTTTCCTTGACCGATTCAATTATGAGTTTAGAATCACCTTCTATCTAGAGGTTGTTTATACCCATGGAGAGAGAAAGTTCGGCACACCATAGCAGAGCCATAACTTTTTCCACATTGTTCATTTTCACTCCCAATCCCTTTGAGTAGCTAGGAATGACTTGCGATGTTAATACTATGTTAACATATAAAATTTCATTCAAAATATTATTCTATTTGTTAATATAGAATTTATTTCAAGAATATTTTGGGGCCTTTATTTGTTATGGTTAATATATATGAATACAAACATATAAAACAACATTTCTTTATCAAAGGCATTATAATAGTAATTTGAAAATGTTGGATGGAGCATTACTTGTTCAAATCAAAATAATTAAATTAGTCACAACATTTAAATGTGTTAGTAAATGGATAATAAGAAAAAATATTTAGATTCCTACCAACTTGACCAACAAAACTATAAATATTAATACTTATCAACCATTTAATCACAATTTCAAATAATCATGTTGTTCTACCAAGATTCAACTACACAATTTTTGAGTTAAACTTATTGAACCATATTTCATGAGCAATGGTTCACTTGAATCCATCTCTAATGGTCATGAATGGTTCACTTAGCTCTATTGCATCTAAGTGATGCTCATAGGGTTGAAGCACTTGAAATTTTTGACAGGTCACCCATCCCAGTACCACTTTGAGTCTTGACTCAAGTGTGCTTAATGATGGAGTTTCAACCAAGAACAAGCCCACTTATCCTGACGAGCTTCATTTAAAAACCTCTAGCAAGTATTGTACCTTATGAACAATTTATCATAGTTTTCCTCTAGCTCATCTAGTACAAGGAGGTATTTTCCATAGAATATCAAATTATGTTGCTTTTATCAACATTCAATTACATAGTTTGAAAGTCAAATGAGCATTGAACCATATGTTTCATATGAACCCATTTCTCATGAGTATGAATGGTCCACTTAGAATCCATTATATCTAGGTGATCCTTATAAGGATGAAGCATTAGAATTTCCTAGGAGGACATCCTTCTTAGTACTACTTTGACTCAAATGTATTTAGACATGAAGTTCCCCCCAAGATCAAACCCACTTAGCTTGGTACCCCATTTGAAAAACCTTGGTCAAGTGTTGTGCCTTATGCAACATTCAATATAGATCCCCTTCAACTCATCCAATGATACAGAGGCATTTTTGTAACTCAAATTTGAATGCTTTAGATGTTTCTTGATGATGGAGTTGCAAACTCAATTGATTTAGAGCTTGAAAGGGGTGGTATTCTTGTAAAGGATACCTTGCAGGTAATTACAATAAAACTTGAATTAATTACATGAGGAAATACCATTTTTAATCTTTGTACAAAAAATGAGCACACATTCCTTTTTAACTACACAAATTTTTAGTCAAACTCAATGACCCATATTTCATGAGTAGTGGTTCACATGAACCCATCTCTCATGAGAATAAATTGTCTACCAAGCTCTTATTGCATCTCACAAAGATAAAATAATAAGACTTCCCAAAAAATCACCCATCCCACTATTACTCTGACTCAAATATAACTAGCACTTGCACTGGAAGGAGGTGCAAGGGTTACATTGATAGAAAAATATATATGTTAATATGTTAGGGAACACAATTTGATATGTGCATAGAAAATACAAGTTATTTTACTTATGTTAAAATATAATTTCATGATTGAATGCCCTTTTTTATTTATTTGCACTACTAGAATGTTATCTTGTAGCTAATGGGACAATGTCTATTCCTATTTTGAATTTGGTAATATCATGATAATGATTATATACATTAATTAATGCAACTAAATTGTAGACAATAGTGTGTATAAATTCTTATAAACACATGATTACAAATTTGTGACTAAGGTCTCTTTTTCTTTTATTCTTAAGATAAATACTTAAATTTATAGTAAACATTGTAGTCTTCATTTGTATTGTCTAGAATAGGATACTTGTCTTCAAAAAATAGTAATACTTCTCTCTAAATTACAACTTTGTAGGTCATGGTTTTAATATTATTTTGAAGATAAACATATCTTCTAAAATATAAAATACAAAATATAGAATATTTTAGAAATTTTAGAGATAAGTTATATAGTCCAAATTTCATTTACAATTGTAAGTCAAAGTGACTATTAATTTTCTTTCATATCAACTAATCAATAGGGGAAGAAGAATAAAAAAATTGAGAAAATCTTTCTTTCCCAAAATGAAATATTTGTAATCACCCTTATGTTTTCATCTCAGACCATGAATAATGATTAATGACTATGATTATATATATGTTCATTTTTTTTGTTTGTATTTTTGTTTCACCTTTTTCCTAGGAAATGGTAGTAAAACCTTTTAAATTTAAGACAATTCCAAGCATGAAAGGGGTAGATTCGATCCAAAGATCTTGAAGAGCATGTTCACTATCTCATACAATATAGTTTTAGATGCAAAAATGAGAATGGCATGGACATTTAAAATTTTGTTATCCTATTTTAAATATATTCTAAGTGTTTCATTTAATTTCGATGTGATCTTCATTGTGTTTTCACATGCACAAATGTCAAACTAACCCAAAAATATTAAATATTCAGATCCTATACCAATAAACATCAATGAATGAGTCTAATAGCATTTGAAAAATGCTAGAGCTAGCCCACCACAAGATGTTTGTGATGGGAGAGTCCTAAATTCTTAGCCATAGGCTAATCAAAATTGGTTTGCATAAAACCTACCATGGGGCATTTATTATTGGAAAATGTTATATCCTTGTTACTAGGGAGATCTATTTGAGCACAACATCAAACACATCATGAAAGATTGATTGATGCTAGGATTAATACATAGACTTTAAACATCTCTATTGAGCATCATCCCAATACCACCACACTTGTAGTTCACTTGCAGAAAATCCTTTCACCATAAGATTAAAAAATATTACAAACAATAGTAAAGAAAGAAAGAAAAGCCATGAGGTACTTTTTTAAATTGGTAAAATCAACAACTTCATTATAGTGAATAGGATTTTTTACCATCCAACTTATCTCCAAATTAAACTTTCCATCTTTAGTATACATTGGAAATTCATATCTATTTTCCTCATTTTAACTCAATATTAAATTACTTCTAACAACTAAAATTCCTCATATTTCTATTGAATAGCCATAGGTTTTCAACCGAATTATTGACCACAATCAATTAAATTAAAGAAAATAAAGCCCTCAATTACATGGAGTTTATTACATTAGAGGCATTGAAAAATACATGATTGTGTAGGCATATAATGATATTAAAAGAAATAGAGAATTTAAAAAATGGGGAGTGAAAAGAAAAAAACCAACATGAAAATTCTCCACTAATCATCCTTTTATTATTGCTTGTAACCATAAACCAATTAAATACACAAAAAGACCAACCTTTTTCCTTAACCAATCATCTTTATTTTTTATATGCACATACATGGGCTAATTGGTTATTCAACAACTACTCCACAATTATCCCTTCTTCATTACTCTCAACATCATCTATCAATGGTTTAAAATGGACTCAACAAAGAGTATCATAAGTGCTGGTAGTCAAAAATAGTTGTGGGATGAATTGATGATCATTAGATACCATGGATGTAGATTTTTTTAGATTGATGACATATAACAACTATCAATGGGCTTTGAGAAAATTTAATAGTATGATACTTTTAGACCATTGTAGTTTTAATGAGATTTTTTTAAATAGCAATAATTTTATTTGAGAGTGAAAAATTTATGTAATTTAAATAGAATAAAAAAATTGATTTTTGTTTGTAAAAGAAATTAAAAAAATTCTATAATATATGTTTGTAATAGTTTACATAAAGGGAGTTTCAAAGCTTAAAAAATTAATTACTTTTTTTTAATAAAAAGGGGTTAAAAAATTATTGAAATTAAGAAAATACTAGTAAAAAGAGATCAGGGAACCAATAGGCTCCCAAGAAAAGAAAGCACCAAAACCCCAACCAAGACAAAAACCACCACCCAAACAACAAAAAACTCCTCAGTCAACCATAACATGAGAAATGACCCTCTCTAAATCTTGACAATAATCAGGGGATAACTACCTCCAACCCTCAATCCTCCAATTATCATCATGCTCTGAAGCCCACTTGGCCAAACAATCAACAACCCTATTCCATTCTCGTGGGATGTGGATAAAGGAAACCACCTCTAGCATGCAGGTCATCTATAGAATCTGACGAACAACCACAACAATCTACCAATTAACATCAGCCAAATTTTTCTCATTCAACAAATTAACAATAATCTGAGTAAGATTCATAGATAATCTTATGCCACCCCAAAGAACAAGCACACTCAATAGCCCAGAAAATTTCCAACCCCTCCATAAAGTTGTTAGAATGTTGTCCTTTATGAATTGGGAAAAAAAAATATAACCGAGCTTCAAGCCTTGGAAGCCCAATCTATTCACAATCTCATCATTGCCCCTTTCTAGAGGATACACCAATTCACATTTAGCTTCCACCACCTCCTGGATCATACCAACAATCCTGTGCCAAACCTATTGAACCATTAGGCTATCCCCATGGAAAATCCTACGATTGCTTTCTAGCCAAAATTTCCAAAGGATGAAGGTAGGACCAATGCACCACATAATCTAGAGAAAGAGGGACTGAGTAGGAGGTCTTCCTAGACTACTCCAAAACTCAACATGAGAAGAAGCATGAATTGCAAGGATGTTTCCAAACACCCCACCAAAAATGCCAAAGCAACATAGATAAATAACAACGAAAAACAAGTGGGAAGAGTCCTCCTCACTGCAACCACACAAAACACACACAAAAGGGTTGTGGAATCCTCTCTTTCAAAGATTATCCCAAGTCAAACATCTATTCTAGGCCGAAGTTCACACAAAAAAATTACACTTCGGCCATGAGAACTTGTTCCACACACTTTTCCACCATGGAACCTCCACCCCACTATACTTACAAGCCAACAACTCCTGATACCACCAAATCACAATTTTTTTTGTGTTGAAGGCTACTATTCAAGCCCCTTACATTCCATGAGAGGATGCTCATTTCAAAGGATTAGAGAAGTGAGAGTCCAAAGTACTAATAGAACCTGACTCCACCAATGTTTCCCCCATCATCTTGATTTTATCTAAGTCCTTCTTATGCCACTTCTCAACAACCCCTTTTTAAAATCTTTCTGAAGAAGCCCCAATGAAGTAGAAGCCTTATTTTCTTTTTCTAAATTAGACCCTACTTTCACTAATGGAATATAAATCTCCCCCCACCCTTCTTCACAGAGGACATGACCTCAAGCCCCACTGAAGCTATCATACTAAGGTTAGTATCCATTTTCAAAGCACCACCATCTTGTGTACTCTGAATGTTCTAAAAAATATTGCCCTCTTGTACCATTTCCAAAACCCCTTGATCCATAGCTAACAATTCTAGGTTCACCTCCTACTAACTAAGGTCATCCAGAATCTCAAATCTATTAAAAGTATCCTTTTCTTGACAATCTTTAAAAGTTCTCGTCTACCCACAATTCATATTTCGGGTTTTAATTAGAGTGAAACCCTCTACACCATCATCATTACCAGCATTACCAGAAATAGGAGTCTTTCCTTTATCAACCTTATTGGGGTTGCGAGGAGGTTGCAAAGTCTAAGAGTTAATAAATTTGGCCCTACGACATCTTTGTTGCAAATGACCATATTCATGACATAAATGAAACTGGAAAGGAAAAGTTTCATAATCAAGCTATTGCACCCAAGAATACACACCCACATGAATTTCCAAAGAGTTTGGAAGCGGATTACTCAAATAAATCTCGACACAAATGTGAGAAAAAGCCATTACCTTTCTATCTTGGGTTTGTTGAGAAGGACCCATTGGTTTCCCCAACAACGATGTAACCATTTGCAAAATATCATCATGCCAACATTCCATAGGAAATCGAGGAAGACGAACCCACACCAAAACCCTATTCGGTAGCTCTTCTGATTTGGATTGAACCCAACATGCCACGGCTTAATAAATAAGCCAATTTGGTTATGGAAATAAGGCCCTCCCTTGAAAAAAATGATTGCAATCAACCATATAGTTAAAAGCCACCAATAAATAACTATTTGGTAGTAGCATTATCTCCATTTCCTCTTTTGGAGCCCAGGTCCGCTTAGCTCACAATTCTAGAAATTGAAGCAAAACCCACATCCCATAAATTTGTAAATCAATGCAGGTTTCGAGAAATACTCAATATCTTCAACTATTAACTCTGGTTGAATTACCAACATTCATTTTTCTTTGCTTCATTCCAAACACTCATTAATTTTTGGGATACGAGGTCCCCCAGACGGAGCAAACCCTCTAACCCCCAAATCCTTATCAAATAAATTATTCTCAACCACTCTCATTGTATGAGATGGTGAATTCATTCCAATTACATAGCAAAAATAGAGAGGGGATTTAAATCCAGAAGCCTCCCTTAGATCCATCACTAAGAGAAAAGAGAATCACAAACTAAACCACCCAGACCCAATACGTGCATAAAATTAGAGGAAAAAAAAAGCTCTTATGCCTCCCCTACTAACAACAAGTACCACCAAACCGCCACAAAAAATAGAAGAAAATGACACCAAAATTGAACAAAATCTTCCCTATGCGAAAGCAGACCCCCACACCATTAACCTCCCCCATTGACCAGCAAACCAAGGCTTCAAGCTGATACAAAGAATGACCAGAAATATAGCTTGCACAAAGGAAAAAAATCGTGGCTAGGGCACATGAACCCTAGCCCGTGTCACCTCCTCGCACAACGTGACCATCTCCTTCTCGCATGAACCAACTACCATGATAGAGGGAAAGTTAAAAAAAAAATTACTTATTTTGGACATAGATCATATATAAAAGTGTAGAGAAAGTTTGTAGAGGAAATACAAATAGAGGCCTAGGTGGAGGTGACTATAAGTCTCCTATATCAATCGAACCATGAATTCATATGTAGTAATAGAAAGGGGTATTGAAAACTTGTGTGGTTATCAACTCTATAAAACAAAATAGAATTTTATTTTCTCATTTCAAGTCACTAGAATTGATCTCAAATTTATTTCGATTATTTGAATACTATCTCACTATTTCATATCACTTGCATTTTTCTATTAAGACTAAGATAAAATATACGATAACAATAAATTTTATATACAATTCTACACAATGTCATATATTATTTTCCTATAAAGATTGGTTAGGAATTATACTTTTAAAGATAAAAATGCATACAACAATAAAAAAATTTAAGAAAGAAAAACAATGGAAAAAAAGTTAAAAAGTTCTTTGTTAGAAAGGTTGAAAGGGATTTAATATTTCATACTAAAAGTATTCTAGTTATCAACCTTATCCTTGTGCATAAAAAAGGCAGTGATATGACTTGTTAATTTGTCTTTATAAGTGTTTCAAAAGCATACATTCTTATGTTAAATAAAATGTACCATATATTCTATTGCAAAATTAATGGTTTAAAGTTCATATTTTTAATGTCCTTGAAGATATCCTAACATCTTAAAAAAATTATTTAATTAATTTTTTTTACCACAATAGTCTCTAAATAATCTTGGTTTAATCTAAATACATGGTGCAAAATGTATGTCAATAAAACAATACTAACATATGATGTTATTGGAAATATCCCACCCCTTATGTACAGATGGTTTTCAACAAGGCTTCTTAAAAATAGACTCAAAATCAAATGTTTATATAAATCCATTCTAGATAGGTAGAATCCAACCACCTCAAAGAGTAATAAGAGTTTTTGAAATCTATGTAGCATATTTACTATATTTTTCATTTGTCTTGCTCATGTGTTATGCTTCACGGTGGTACACCTTATTATGGTTTACACATCTTCAATGTTTACCTACCCTCAATCCCCATTTATTACATGCACTCGGCGAGTCTCGTGAGAATTGCACCCATATGCCTATTAACACTTGTAGCATTGAGAATTAGGAGTCAATATAAATGTTTATAAAACATATTCAAAATTAACAACTTTACCAAAGCTTGCGGTGCCCTTTCAAATCATTATACAATGATAAATAATTTCAAAGGAAACATACACTTTATGGATTTATGCACAACACAAGGATTTAGATACAACACCGATTTAGATCACATTCGGTTTCATATGGATATGTATGATATATCATGCAACTCAAATCGAGTGGGATATGAGAAGGTCAATACACCATATTTACCTAAATCACCCATTAGAAATCAACCACCATTAGGAAAAACTTATGCATGAACAATCAATATAAAAATTAGGCATATTTTCTTAACATGAAAGTATCTAGCACAACATGGACATCTAACATGATATAATATCAATTAATTACATCAATTGAAATAATCTAAAGCTAACTCGATTTAGATAGCATAGATGCATAGATCAATAATCATAATAATCACAATATTGAACTGAACTAGGTAACATAATCATAATCAAACATAAACAAATATAATCATTTTGGATACATCCCATAATACATAGTTAGACATCATGATGTCAATACAAAATATCATTGATAAAGTATATCGATAGCAATACTAAACATCATTAATAAGTATGATATAATTCTCAAAAGAAAGTCATCATAAGTTTCTTTGACCCTTATTTCTAAACTATTTTTTAATATAGATGATCTGGTAATCTTGGTGTGGGGATTGCATGCAATTCTTTAGCCTTCTTCAATACTATTCCAAAGGATTCACTCATGTCTATTTTTTCATAATTCATCCCTATTGGAAGGGTCCAATTAAATGAATGGATTAAGGAAGCAATAGTAAAATGAACCATTTGATGAGCCAAAGGGAGTCCTAAGCATATTCTTCTTCCAGCTCCAAATGGTAGCAACTCGAAATCTTGTCCCTTATATTTCATCTTACTATTCTCACAATTAAAAAACCTCTCTGGCATAAAGTTTAAAGGTTCCTTCCAAATTTTAGGATCTCTTCCAATTGCCCACACATTCACAATCACCAAGGTGTGCCTGGGTATCGTATACCCTGCCACCTCACACAAGTTGTCTGCTCTATGAGGCAATGCCAAAGGAAGTGCTGGGTGTAGTCGAAACACTTCTTTCACTATAGATTGAAGATAAGGTAGATGATCTATGTCAGATTCTTCCACTCTTCGATTGAGACCAATTATCTCTTCTAATTCTTTTTGTGCTTGTTTCATTACATGAGGATTGGCAATGAGTTCCACCATAGCCCATTCTATTGTTGTAGTAGTAGTATCACTACCAGCAGATAAAAATTCCTACATGTGATCATAAGGAAATGATTTATCAATCATACATTTGCTTTTTCAAATGAAACATATGAACTTTGAAGTAATAATTTAACAATTAACCAATTCATACAAATGAAAAAAGTGTCAATTGTTCTTGTTCATCTAGTTTTTTTCCTAATTTTAAAAATAAAAAAGCTTACATGATTTAGTTAAATGAATATGATAAACATTTAATTTTTATTTTATTATGTTCTAAGGATATTGAAAAGTTTAATCTACACATGTTGTGGTTGTTTAGGCACAGTCTATTTATATACCAAATAGTTCAACTTTAAATAGTCATATTTAACATTTCAACAACTTATCGAAACAAAAAATAATAAATAATTATCTTATTTTTAGTAACAATTTTTTTTTTTAATCTATTAATCTATTTAAGATAAAATATTCAATATAACATTATAAACTGGAGAAATTTTGTGTGTTAGAACACTTACCATAATTAGAGCTCTGATATTCTCCAGAGTGAAATCATCTCCAGTCAAATCGAGCAGAATATCGAGAAAGTCCTTTTCCTTGGGAAGACCGACGCCTTGCCTCCTCGCGGTCAGTCGATCTTGTATGAATACATCTAAGAAATTGTGTAGTCGCTTGTTATAGACGGCCAGATCACGGCTCAGGCCCTGAGGGTCGAGGAACCCGAGAAAGGGATAAAAGTCGGCCAGGTTGGGTTGTCCGGCCAACCTCACCGCTTCAGTAAAAGTGTTCCCCAATTTTACAGAGTCTGGATTGTTGGGATCGAACAACTTCTTACTGAAGATGATGTTGCTCATGAGATTGAGACCCTCGTAGTACACCAGATGTGCAATATTCAAACTCCTTCCCCTCTTCTCGAAAACCATTCGAATTGTCTCAGAGACTTGATCTCTTCGCAGATGTTGCAGCGCTTGAAGTCTGCTGGGAGTGAAGAGCTGTGTGGTAGCAACGCGCCTCAACTTCCGCCAGTAATCTCCATACTGAGCAAACACTATTGAGGATTTGTGGTGAGAAAGAACTTTTCCTGCTTCTATCAGAGTCCGTCCCGCAAAATTTTGGTCGTGGGTTTTGAAGACCTCCTTTGCCATTTCAGAGGAGGAAACCACGACTGCAGTTTTCATGCCGAGAGAGAGAGTCATGAGTGGGCCGTATTGCTGAGCAAGAGCCCACAGAGATTCGTTGGGTTTTTCCCCCAGCTGGAGGAGGTTTCCCACGATAGGCCAGCCAGGAGGTCCAGGAGGAAGACTTGCCCCGCTTTTCTTCTTTCTTCTCCCCATTAAATCTAATAAGAAATATGCCAACACACTGCTTACCAGCGCTGAAAGCCATATCAGCCATTGCCCTTCCATTGAATGAATTTCAGATGTGCTCAGAAAGCTATGATTTCGTTTCCTAAAATAGCTTGCAATCAAACGGAATCTGTCAAGAGACGTCATGATTTTCCCTCAGAAGATTTGTACATATAAAATCTCTACAGCTTTGGGACTCTTTTTTTAATAATGCAAAAAGATTACAAAAGAAAACACTGTGAATGGAAATATATAGATAACAGTCCAAAATCAGCATATAACCATCGCATCTTATCATAATGTTCATAGATAACGGTCCACAATCAGCATATAACCATCACACCTTATCATAATGTCCAAAGATAACAGTCCAAAATCAGCATATAACCATCACACCTTATGATCATAATATTCATATAGATACAGTCCAAAATCAACATACTATCTTTGACCTAAAGATACCAAGCACAGCTTTCATGTCTCTTTCAATCATAAGAAACCTGAAGTCCATTTGTATATATATAAAAATGTATTTGGCAATGACATTTGTATAGATGGATATTTATAATCTTTGATCGAATATAATATTTAGGTGTCTTTTGTTATTAACCTGATCATTCATATTTGTATATATAAAAATATATGACAATGATATTTGTATATATATTTATAATCTTTGATCAAATATAATGTTCTTGTCGCTTTTATTATAAAATTAATAATATTATCTAAAATTACATATTTGAATTGTTTGTAGGCTTTAGTGATAATTTTCATATCCTTGTTGCCAAATTGCACCAAGTCCTTGTGCTGAAGCTTTGATGCACTTTTATATTGCTAGGTTTTAACTTCAAGTTCTCGTCATTTTCAAACTGTAGACAGTCAACCTTCAACATATGCCATTAGAGTTGGTATTATCTTATGCAAGCTACTTTATTCTTGGTTTGTAAACCCTTAGGGTTCAAAGATAACCTTTTTTTCAGATTTTGACTAGGTTTGTACATATTTTATCATGCTAGGGTTTTGTTACCCTAAACTTAGATTCCAACAACCTTCATGTACTAGGGTTTCATTGTTTGACAAGGGTTTCCTCCAATTGCTTGATAAAAAATTCGTTAGCATCCACACAATGACTAGGATGTGTTAACAATAAAACCTTACATATATGGTGCAATTTTGCTGACTGTCCTTAGTGTTTCCAGCAACATTTAATTCAAATTTTAGTCATTAGAGGCTAGAAACAGCAACAGTTCTTATTGAAAATTAGTATGAGTAGTTTCTACATCATTGTTGTTGATTTGTCAAGCCTGAAGCAGGGGTTTTACATAGTATTTTTGATGATAGTCATTCAAGAGTTTTCACTCATGACTATGAATTTGAATAAAAATCGCTGATACAGTTCCTAGGTACCCCTGTTGAACCTGAACTAGTTTGGTCCAGGTTCGAATCCTAGGTTGAATCTGGATTTTGTCTTGGTAGGTCACATTGCAGATCTCAGACATACCCACACCAAAAGGCCAGGTTTGTGAGATGCCCTGCCAAAACCCAAGTTGCATCCAACTTGGGATATGAACCTGTACTAGATTGCTTAGGGTACATCTCATACATACCTTGGCCAAATGACCTGGCCTAGGGATGTTACCAAGGAAAACCTAGGAGGACCCTAAAATAATGAGAAATTTAATAAACATGTTTTTTTAATTAAAAACGCAAAATGTTTTAAACGTCCAGCTAACCCTAAAAGTGCATTTTTTAAAGAGTTTGGAGCTTGGTTAAAAGTAGTAAAAATATGAAAAAAATGGCATGTGCCACAAAGGTCCCTGTGGCCTCAAAGGTCTTAATTGTTTTGGGTTGGTTTTGAAAGAAAAAATAAAAATTGTTTTGGGTTGCACCAGATGGAAAAGTAGTGTTTCTTCTTGACTTGTTTCCGATTAAATCCCAAGTAGCTGAATTTCCTTTATAATTTAAATTTGCTAAGTCAATTCAAATTCCAAGTAATGTTGCTATGATATAAACCATTTTGATTTATTGTTAACATTTATGATTTGGCAAGTGACATTGCATTATTGATTATTAGTCAAATTCTCAATTCTCTATTCAATTCTGTACATTTATATAGTCATACCCAATCATATCAAACCTAGGGGGAAATTGGAAAATTGCCAAACCCAATCCTGAACCAGCAATATATATTTAAATCTTAAGGTCCATCAATAAAAAGCTCAAACACATAATACCCTTGGCAAATATGGCTAAAGATTTATGTGAAAGAATAATCAAACTTTCACTCAAGCTTTGTGAATTGTTCAAATTGGTAACAGTTTTGGGTTCTTAGGATGCTTTGAAACTGTGGATTTGGAAATTAGTCTTAGAGAGCTTAGGAGAATTGTGAAAATTGAGTACATGACACAAACCAAAAGTAGTTTTTTGCTTGAGGCATGCTTCTTTAAGGTCCAATCTGGTTCTAAGAGGCATTTGAGATGTCCATCATTGGAGATAGAGCATGTAGATATGGCAAAGTGCATTAAACAAAGGAGTGTAGTAGAGACCAAAGGTTTTGAGAATATGTTTTCTCAAAAGGGGAGTAAGATCTCTCCGCTGATAAATATATTCATCAAGCTTGTTCTGCAATTTTTGAGGATAAAGCTAGACGGTCTCAAGAATAACCAGAGTAAAAGGTATCCCTAAGGCCAGTTTGAAAATATCATTGTATCAACAAAGAAACCACTACTTCAGCAAGGAACCGGTATTACCCCTAGTTAGAGCCAAGACTAAATTGGAAATTCCTCTTTATGAAATTTTATCTAATAATGAATTTGAAAAGTTGATTATGTTAATTAGGAGTCTACTTTGGGTGTGAAAGATATTACAAAAAGTGAATTGCTAAAGTGAAGATATCTAATCATGCATTGATATGATGAGAGAGAAAAATACAAACCTTGCAAAAGCAAGAGTCACTAACTACGAAGAAATGAAGGATATTTTAGTAATGTTTTCGCTAACAAATATTGTCTTTTAGAATTTTTTTTCTTTTTTGGTAATGTTTTTGATAAAATAAGCAACAAATTGGGGTGTTGAACCCTTTAAAAGAAATTCCCCAAGGGAAAATCAAAATATACCAACAAAAGGCCATTAACAACACACTAACAACATTAAGGTTTAGAGTTTTTATTAAAAATAAAACACAATAGATAAAAAACATAGAACTAAGAAAAAATTTGTCCCTAACTTCTCTAGTAAGGAACTTGTATAGTTCCCTATAGTTGGTATTAGTGTTGGCCCTTGTATATTTTCCATGACGTTTGATCTCAATATCCTACAAGAAATACAACATGTTAGCTGATCTATGCATCACTTTAGAGTTGAATCAAGAAAGGATTTTCAACATTACTTCCGGTTCTTCCACTTTGGTGTTTAGATTAGCCATCTCTTCATTGGGTTGATCATATTTGGAACATCCTTTTGGTCATGTTCAACATTAGGGGTAGTTTCAGATTCATTTGAATTCGAGAGGGGGACATTCATCTCCCCGAACAGACTAGGTCCCTCAACTTCTTTTTCCTCATTCTTTTCCTCTTCTTCGTTATCTTTTTGTTCATTTTCTTTCTCCTCAGCTTTTGCATACTCACTGAAAATATCTCCAATATTGAGGTTAGGGGTTGTACAATTAAAAATCCATTTAGACCTTCATATGCTCAACCTAGACCTTGATGCAGGAGCACCGGGGAAAACAGACGATCGAAATCACAAGAAAACATTTTAGCTTTGTTTGGTTTCCATTGATTCAGTTTTGGACAGGCAAATGTTGCTATTAACTTGGAAGTGGAAAAGACACAAATGTGAAAATATCAAGTCACATTTGAATATGCTAACACTAGAAAAGTTTTTAAGAGCTCAAAGAATCATCGAAGAAGGATTTTGCAAGATTCCATCATTGTCGCCATATCACAAAGTAATGTATTTGCATGTTGATGGTTGTGAAATTTTTGTTTCTCATGGGTTTTCATAAGTTCAACTAAAGGAAAAATAGTTTAAATTAGTTTGAAATACAAAAACGAATATGTAATGAAAATAACATGTACAAGGTGCACAGCTAAAGGACAAGAAACTTAGGTAATGAAAAGTCATGACTTGAGAACAGAGGAATGCTAAGTGGCAGAAAGAAAGAGGTGGTGCTAGGAAGTAGGGAGAAAAAGGGGAAGAATGAAGGTAGATTGTTGTTAATATACCATGCGGAGGAAGATAGAGGGCGTACAAACAACATAAGAATGCAAATTTTAAAAAAATGAAAATAAGTGTGCAGATGGGTTACACCAAGATAGCTACAAATTCATTATCAATAAAAGATAAAGTGCATGTAACATGGTAGGTAGAAGTCAACGACTGAGAGTGCATGGAGAATAGAAGAGTTGAGGGGGTTGCACAGGAGATAGTTAAGGAAGGGCAGTTGTATGGTAAAGCAATACAAGCTATGGCATGTCAATCCTATTGCAGATGAAGGGCATAGTGTGAAGGAATTAAAGATATGAAGGGGTGTGCCATATGATACAGGTCATGCCAAGGAGAAGAGTAGGTTTAAATATGTGAGGAAAACTTTGTAGAGTAAAGGAAGTTTTAAATTTGAAAAATGAAGAATGTAAAATGTGAAAACAATCAAATTTAATTCAATTTGTGATGTTAGTGTAGTTGTGGATATTAATTGAAGTGTATGTCTGTGGTCTTCCGGAGATGAAATGAAATTTGTTTTTCTTTGCTAGTGTAGATTGGAATTGAGATTAGATTGACAAATGAAATTGTCAAGAATTTTTTTTTGGGTTTGGCAGAGGATTTGTCCATATAAATTGTGTGTGATTGTGGTAAAGTTGTAGTGTTAATTTTTCACTTGCATCAGAACCCCTTGCCTCATCATCAAAATCTGAATTCCACATAATCATGAGAATGGGATTATCAATTTGTCTAATTCTAGTCACTGCCACATCAACAGATTCAAAATTCCATCTAATCGTTATTTTGTGTTTATCATCATCTTTGGTCCTAGTCACTACCGTGCCCAAAAAGGAATGAGGAAAGTTTTTTCTAAAGGTACATGTTATTATATGAATATATAAAATTATATATTCTAAATTATAAGACCTCTTTTAAACATCATCATTTGAATGATAAGTGTATTTTAACTCCCTTAAAAGGAGGATCTTTATGTTATTAGGAAAATTCACACGATTCCTCCAACATCTCAAGGAATTGAAATTAATTCCTAAGTTATCCATTTCATCAGCTACTCTATTCCCCTCTCTATAGATATACAATAATTCATACGTATCAAAATCCATAAGAATAATTTTAATATCATGGATGGTATCCTCCATAAACCACCCCAAAATTCACCTTTCCTTGGACCGATTCAATTATGAGTTTAGAATAACATTCTATCTAGAGGTTGTTTATATCCATGGAGAGAGAAAGTTTGACACCCCATAATAGAGCCATAGCTTTTTCCACATTGTTTATTTTCACTCCCAATTCCCTCGAGTAGCCAAAAATAACTTGCAATGTTAATACTATGCTAACATATAAAATTTCTTTCAAAATATTATTCCATTTGTTAATATAGAATTTATTTCAAGAATATTTTGGGTCCTTTATTTGTGTTGGTTAATATATATATGAATACAAGTTCATATAAAACAACATTTCTTTATCAAAGGTATTATAATAGTAATTTGAAAAATGTTAGATGGAGCATTACTTGTTCAAATCAAAATAATTAAATTAGTCACAACATTTAAATGTGTTACTAAATGGATAATAAGAAAAAATATTTAGATTCCTACCAACTTGGCGAACAAAACTATAAATATTAATTCTTATAAACCATTTAATCACAATTACAAATAATCATGTTCTACCAGGATTCAATTACACATTTTTTGAGTTAAACTTATTGAACCATATTTCATGAGTAGTGGTTCACATGAATCCATCTCTTATGGTCATGAATGGTTTACTTAGCTCTATTGCATCTAAGTGATGCTCATAGGGTTAGAGGGTAAAAGTACAAAGTTGTGTCACACTTTTATAAAGGAAATGACCAACACTGATCTAACTTTTAAACTTGAATCACTAGAAAGTGGCATATATGTTTTGAATTTTGAAATGATGTAAACTAATAAAATGTGTATTTTTTAGTATATTTTATGTTTGTATTTTTTTGACAAAATTAAAATATCATTTGAATATAGTTTTTTATAAATTAACACTATAATTTAGTTGCTCATAAAATGCTAAAAAATGACGTTACATGAGACGTCAAGCTTTATATAGTAAATTTTCTTTTTTTCCCTTCAAATTTTTGTGTATATTTATAACTTGCAACTTTAGGGCATGGATATATTTTTTTGCAGTTTTAATAACTGTATATTTTTCAATAAATTTTTAAATGTGCATGTATTAAAACATAGTTGTTTCCAGTCGACGTCAACCTTTATATTAAATATTTATCTAAAATAGAAAATAAAATATACTATCTTAATCTAGATTCTTTTATCTAGGGCATCATATTTTTTTTAAAAAATTTAATAAGTTTTAGTATTTTTCTTGACATGATAATCAACCTAATATTTTTATGCTGATAACCTACTTTTAGTAAAAAATAAAAATAAAATACAAATAATAATTGAACTATTAAATTAAATATATATTTGAAAATTGTGCTTATGGATATACAAAAAGGGTATTTTTACATTTAAAAAAAAAAAATTATTTACATGAGTAGGAGTTGTTGAAACATTAAATTTTTCAAATATTTCACTTTTTTAGTAAATTGGCCTCAAAGTGGTGCTACATATTCATTTAGCCAACAATTTTAGTTGGAAAATTTGTGGACATATGTAGCTTATCTATAATGAATCTTACTAGATCGTGTGTTTGACTAAAATTGATTTTTAGTTATAAATACTAAAATTCACTTGTGCTAATAAGTTGGCCAAAAGTGTGACACAACTTCAAAGCACTTGAATTTTTTGAGAGGTCACCCATCCAAGTACTACTTTGAGTCTTGACTCAAGTGTGCTTAATGATGGAGTTTCAACCAAGATCAAGCCCACTTATCTTGATGAGCTTCATTTAAAAACCTTTAGCAAGTATTGTTCCTTATGAATAATTTATTATAAGTTTCCTTTAGCTCATCCAATGACAAGGAGGAGGTATTTTTCATCTAGAATATCAAATTATGTTGCTTTATCAACATTCAATTACATAGTTTGAAAGTCAAACTAATTGAACCATATATTTCATATGAACCCATTTCTCATGAGTATGAATGGTCCACTTTGAACCCATTGCATCTAGGTGATCCTTATAAGGATGAAGCATTAGAATTTCCTAGGAGGACATCCATCTTAGTACTACTTTGACTCAAATGCATTTAGACATGAAGTTTCTCCCAAGATCAAATCCACTTAGCTTGGTACCCCATTTGCAAAACCTTGATCAAGTGTTGTGCCTTATGCAACATTCATTATAGAGCCCCTTCAACTCATCTAATGATAAGGAGGCATTTTTGTAACTCGATTTTGAATGCTTTAGATGTTTCTTGATGATAGTGTTGCAAAATCAATCGATTTAGAGCTTGAAAGGGGTGGTATTCTTGTAAATGTTACCTTGTAGGTAACTACAATAAAACCTCAATTAATTATGTGTGGAAATACCATTTTAATCTTTGTACAAAAAATGAGCACACATTCCTTTTTAACTACATAACTTTTTAATCAAACTCAATGACCCATATTTCATGAGTAGTGGTTCACATGAACCCGTCATTCATGAGCACAAATGGTCTACCAAGCACTTATTACATCTCAAAAAGATAAAATAATAAGACTTCCCAAAAAATCACCCATCCCACTATTACTCTGACTCAAATATAACTAGCATGTGCATTCGAAGGAGGTGCAAGGGTTACATTGATAGAAAATTATATATGTTAATATGTTAGGGAACATAATTTGATATGTGCATAGAAAATTCAAGTTATTTTACTTATGTTAAAATATAATTTCATGATTGAACGTCCTTTTTATTTATTTACACTATTAGAATGTTATCTTGTAGCTAATGTGACAATGTCTATTCCTATTTTGAATTTGGTAATATAATGCTAATGATTATATACATTAATTATTGCAACTACATTGTAGACAATAGTGTATACAAATGTTTATAAGCACATGATTACAAATTTGTGACTAAGGTCTCTTTTTCATTTATTCTTAAGATAAATGCTTAAATTTATACTAAACATTGTAGTCTTCATTTCTATTGTCTAGAATAGGATACTTAGATCTTCAAAAAATAGTAATACTTCTCTCTAAATTTTAACTTTGTAGCTCATGGTTTGAATATTATATTGAAGATAAACATATCTTCTTTAAAAATATAAAATATAAAATATAGAATATGTTAGATTGTACAGATAAGTTATATAGTCCAAATTCCATTTACAATTGTAAGTCAAAGTGACTATTGATTTAAATCTTTCATATCAACTAATCAATAGGGGAAGAACAATAAAAAAATTGAGATAAATGTGCTTTCCCAAAGTGAAATATTCATAATCACCCTCATGTTTTCATCTCAAACCATGAATAATGATTAATGACTATGATTATATATATGTTCATCCTTTTTTGTTTATTTTTTGTCTGTATTTTTGTTTCACCTTTTTCCTAAGAAATGGTAGTAAAACCTTTTAAATTTAAGAAAATTTCTATGCATGAAAGGGGTAGATTCGATCCAAATATATTGAAGAGCATGTTCACTATCTCATACAATATAGTTTTAGATGCACAAATGAGAATTGCATGTAAATTTAAAATTTTGTTCTTTGTCCAATACAAAAATAAATAAATTATGTTAAAAAAATTAATGGAAACTTCAAACTATACGAAATTTTTGTGTTCCTATTTTAAATATAAATTATAAGTGTTGCATTTCATTTCAATGTGTTCTTCATTGTGTTTTCACTTGTACAGATGTCAAACTAACCCAAAAATATAAAATATTCATCTTATACCTATAAACATTCATGAATGAGTCTAATAGCATTTGAAAAATTCTAGAGCTAGCCCACCACAAGACGTTTGTGATGAGAGAGTCCTAAATTCTTTGCCATAGGCTCATAGACATTTGTTTGCATAAAACCTACCATAAGGAATTTGTGATTGGAAAATGTTAAATCCTTGTTACTAGGAAGATCTATTTCAGCCCAACATCAAACGCATCATGAAAAATTGATTGAAGCTAAGATAAATACATAGACTAAAAAATATCTATTGAGCATCATACCAATACCACCACACTTGTATTTCACTTGCACAAAATCCTTTCACCATAAGATTAAAAAATCTTACAAACAATAGTAAAGAAAGAAAGAAAGAAAAAACATGAGGTACCTTTTTATTGGTGAAATCAACAACTTCATTATAGTGAATAGGATTTTTTTACCATCCAACTTATCTCCAAAGTAAACTTTCCATCTTTAGTATACATTAGAAATTCATATCTATTTTTTTTCATTTTAACTCAATATTAAATTACTTCTAACAACGAAAAGTCCTCATATTTCTATTGAATAGCCATAGGTTTTCAACCAAATTACTGACCACAATCAATTAAATTAAAGAAAATAAATCCCTCAATTATCATAGAGTTTATTACATTAGGCATCGAAAAATACATGATTGCGTAGGCATATAATGATATTAAAAGAAATAGAGAATTAAAAAAATGGGGGGTGAAAAGAAAAAACCAACATGAAACTTCTCCACTATTCATCCTTTTATTATTGCTTGTAACCATAAACCAATTAAATACACAAAAAAATAACCTTTTTCCTTAACCAATCATCTTTGTTTTTTATATGCACATACATGGGCTAATTGGTTATTCAACAACTACCCCACAATTATCCCTTCTTCATTACTCTCAACATCATCTATCAATGGTTTAAAATTGACTCAACAAAGAGTATCATAAGTGTTGATAGTCAAAAATAGTTGCGAGATCAATTGATGATCATTAGATACCATGGATGTAGATTTTTTTAGATAGATGACATATAACAACTATCAATGGGCTTTGAGAAAATTTAATAGTATGATACTTTTAGACCATTGTAGTTTTAATGAGATTTTTTTAAATAACACTAATTTTATTTAAGAGTGAAAAATTTATGTAATTTAAATAGAGTAAAAAATTGATTGTTTTTTAAGAAATTTAAAAAGTGCTATAATATATGTTTGTAATAGTTTACATAAAGGGAGTTTCAAAGTGAAAAAAATCAATTACTTTTTTTAATAAAAAAGGGGTAATTTTTTTTTTGAAATCGACAAATTACTAGTACAAAGAGATTAGGGAACCAATAGGCTCTCGGAAAAGAAAGCACTAAAACCCCAACCAAGACAAAAACCACCACCCACACATCAACAATCTCCTCAATCAACCATATCACCATAAATGATCCTCTAAATCTTGAAAATCCCCATAGGATAACTGCCTCCAACCTTCAATCCTCCAATTATCATAATGCTCCGAAGCCCACTTGGCCAAAAAATCAGCAACCCTATTCCGTTCTCGTGAGATGTGGATAAAGGAAACCACCTCCAACATGGAGCTCAACTACAGAATCTGACGAACAACCACAGTAAGCTACCAATTAACATCAACCAATTTTTGCTCATTGAACATATTAACAATCATTTGAGTCAGATTCATAGATAATCTTATGCCACCCCAAAGTACAAGCATGCTCAATAGCCCAAAGAATATCCAACCCCTCCATAAATTTTTTAGAATGCCCTCCTTTATGAATTGAGAAAAAGAAAATATCTGAGTCAGAACAGTCTCTACCAACTCCACCAATCCCAGCAGGCCTCATATTACCCTTAGAGGAACCATCAGTATTGATCTTCAAAACATCCGTTGGAGGAGGCAACCATCTTCCAACCCTTTGAACCTTCTTTTTAGCTTACCTTCCTCTCTTGACACAAACATATACATGAGTCAAGCCCTAGAAGCCCAATCTATTCACAATCTCATCATCGCTCCTTTCTAGAGGATACACCACTTCAAATTTAGCTTCCACCATCTCTTGGATCATACCAACAATCCTATGCCAAAATTGTTGAACCATTAGCCTATCCCCATGGAATATCCTACAATTACTTTCCATCCAAATTTTCCAAAGGATGAAGGTAGGACCAATGCACCACACAATCTGGAGAAAGGGGGCCTGAGTAGGAGGTCTTCTCAGACTACTCTAAAACTCAACAAGAGAAGAAGCATGAATTCAAGGATGTTTCCAAATGCCCCACCAAAAATACCAAAGAAACATAGATAAAGAACAACGAAAAAAAAGTGGGAAGAATCCTTCTCACTGCAACCACACAGAACATACACAAAAGGGTCGTGGAATCCTCACTTCCAAAGATTATCCCAAGTCAAACATCTATAAGCCAAAGTCCACACAAAATAATTACACTTCGGCCATGAGAACTTGTTCCACACACTTTTCCACCATGGAACCTCCACCCCACAATACTTACAAGCCAACAACTCCTGATACCCACTAGCCATAATGAAATCACCCTTAGGATCTGGACACCAAGATAAATTATTCTTATCCCAAAGAGCTACACTATCTACCAGCCAAAATATTTTGAAGCTTGGCACAATCCTCCTCTAAACCAACAATGGTCCAATCACAAGGATCCTTCCATCTAGCCACCTCCATCTTCCCACAGGGATAAGAAGTCTTAAAATCAATCACCCTTGACCAACCAGCATCCAAAAAGTGCTGGAAAAGATCCAACAGATTAGGCTACTGAAACAATATGGGGGAGAAACCATCCCAAGATTTAGACCAAAAGAGAGCCTTATCCCCCTATTACATATCTCAAACAAGCCCTCTTTGATCAAACAACCCCTTTCTTAAGCGTTTCCCAAATCATAGAACCTTTCCCCACCAAAGGATAACAAGAAATCTCCTCCTTCGAAACCCCCCGAAGGTACTTGTGAGATAAAATCCTAGACCAAACATGATCTTGTTCCAAACACCACCTCTAATAAAGCTTTGTAACCAGTGCCAATCGAATCAGAGTCGATTGTCGCAACCCAAGACCCCCAAACTGCTTCAGACTGCAAACAATATCCCACTTCACAAGGCTCCACTTAGAGGAAGACAAGCTTCCAGCACATAAAATTTGTCTAGCCAAAGAGTCCAAATCCTTAACAAACCCAACAGGAGCCACCTAGAGCATATATCTATAGTTGGGAAGAGTCTGCACCACTGATTTGAGCAACTAAACCCGCCAAGCAAAAGAAAACCTTCTATGAGTCCAATGATTAACTTTCACACGAAACTTGTCAAGAATACTCTGCCAAGACTCTCTAGGAGATTACCATCTGGAAGAGATAGGAATGGCAAGATAGGTTAAAGGTAGAGAACCAATCTAAAATCTCAAAATACAAGCAATCGTCTACTGAATGACCCATAGGGTATTAAAGAAGAAAATTATAGAAGATTTATCCTCATCAATCATTTGAACAAAAGCAACAAGATAAGTATTTCCAAAGCCTTATGCAAATTAGTGGCTTCACGAACCTTAGTTGTACCCATCAATGCAGTATCATCCAAAAATTGCAGGTGAGACTTGGGAGGCAATCCATTACCGCACACCCACCCCTAGATTAGACCCAAAGCCACATTGCTCTTCAGTAATCTCCCTAAACCTTCAACAAGAAGAATGAATAAATAAGGGGGGAGAGGGTCTCCTTGACGAAGGCCCCTAGAAACCACAAATAAGGAAGATGGTTCACCATTAATCATTACTGAAAAGTAAGTGAAAGTAACACAACTTATCACCCACAAAAACCACTCTTCAACAAAACCAAAAGCAGAGAGAACTTTGTGCAAGAAAGACTATTTAACTCTATCATAGGCCTTAGCCATATCTAGCTTAATGAACATAGCCTTTTCTTTGGAAGATGCCATGGAATGGATAACCTTAGTGGAAATGACCGCACCATCCAAAATTTTCCTATCCACCACAGAGCCACCTTATTCCTCAGAGATAATCTTGCTAAGCCACTACTTTAGCCACTCAACAATCAACTAGGAAAAAATTTTAGACACCACATTACAGAGAGATATACCTAGGATGAAACTGACTCAATTAGTCCACACCCTCACACTTGGGAATAAGATCAAGAAAGGTGAAATTCAAAGCTCTCAGCATTTTCTTGCTCCTCTGAGATTCATGAACCACGGCCAATAACTCTAGATTGATAATGCCCCAAAATTCTTGAAAGAACTCTATTCGAAAGTCATCAGGACTAGGAGGTTTCCCCTTCTTCATCTGAAAGACAGTTAGCCTCTAATTCATCCAGGTAATGCAACCCAGGAGGTGCTCATTCATCTCACTAGAGACCAAAGAAGGAATACAGGCCAACGCTTGATTTTGTTCATAGAACACGTCCCAAGATTCCTCTCTAAATAAGGAAGCAAAAAACTGCAAGGCTTCACCTAAGATATCCCCTAAGGAAGATAAATTCTCACGCCTATCATTAGCAAGAAGAGGAATCAAATTACCATGTCTCTTGGCCTTGATGAATTTGAAGAAGAAGTCAGTGTTTTTCCCCCCTCTTGAAGCCACTCAATTCGTGCCTTTTATTTCCAATAAATTTCCTCATGTAACTCACATTCCTCCAAAACTTTCATTGCCCTTTCCTCCTCCCTGAGAGAGACCTCAAAAAAAAATCTCTCTAATCTCCCAGGTGATAGCATCCAAGTCATCTTGAGCAATAGCCTTAGTATGGAAAATATTATCAAAACATTGACTGTTCCATCTTTTGAGCTGGTACTTCACATACTACAGTTGTTTGAAAAAAGAGTACATAGTGGTGCCAAAAGAAAATCTCCTATTACTCCACTAGTCAGCAACATGGTGCTGTAGAGAAGGGTCATGCAACTGCATAAGCTAAAACTTGAAAGAGGGAGAACGAGCAACCTGAGCCAAAGAAATAGATAGTTTGATAGGCCAGTGATCCGAGCTCCTCCAGTCCAAAATTCCAGAACAAGTATACCAAGATCCACCAACCCAAAAGCAAGAGATGAAGAACATGTCTAACCTCTTAGCAATCCATTCCTCCCCCAACCTCTTATTATTCCAAGTAAGTTGACCATTACTTGGCTTGATATCAACAAGATCCAATGCAGAAATGTTATCACGAAGAAGAAAAGAAGACTTGGCTCCAACCTCAAAATTCCACCTTTTTTTTCATCCAAATGAATAATGGCATTGAAATCACCAACAATAATCTAAAGAAAAATTAGAGCATAGCTCCAAATTTACATTAGATGTGAGACCACTGTAAGTACTGCTTACTAGATAAATCAATAGGAGCATATATGTTAGAAAGAAGAATAGTTTCACCTATTGCCAAGCTAGCAACCACCACTAAAATGGAAGAATTACAAGACATCCACCAGAGAGGATGAATCTTCAGAGGATTCCAAAGAAAATACACACTCCTCGCATTACCTTGTAAACCAATACACTTGCATTGACCTCACCCCCATAATTTAGGTGCCAAACCACCCATATTCTCAACCGACAACTTAGTTTCTCGTAAAAAAAACACATCAAGAGAATGCTTACCCACGAAATCACGAACAACATTTTGTTGAAGGCCACTGTTCAAGCCCCTTACATTCCATGAGAGGATGATCATTTTAGAGGATTAGAGAAGGAGAGTCCAAAGTCCTAACAGAACATAACTCCACCAATGTTTCCCCCATCATCTTGATTTTCTCTAAGTCCTTCTTACATCCATCCTTGGAGGACTTCTCAACAACCCCTTTTTTAAAATCTTTCTGAAGAAGCCCCAATGAAGGAGAAGCCTTATTGCCTTTTTCCAAATCAGATCCTACTTTCACCAATGGAAGAGAAATCTCCCCCCACCCTACTTCATAGATGAAATGACCTCAAGCCCCACTAAAACTGTCATACTAAGGTCAGTATCCATTTTCAAAGCACCACCATCCTGTGTACTCTGAATGTTCTTGGAAATATTTCCCTCCTATACCATTTCCAAAACCCCTTGATCTACAACCAACAAGCTCGAGTTCACCTCCTACTGACTAAGGTCATCCAAAACCTCAAATCTATTAAAAGTATCTCTTCTTGACAATCTTTAAAAGTTCTCTTCTTCCCACGATTCTTATTGTAGGGTTTAACTAGAGTGAAACCCTTTGCACCATCATCACTACTAGCATTACCAGAAATATGAGTCTTGCCTTTATCAACCTTATTGGGGTCACGAGGAGGCTGCGAAGTCTAAGACTCATTAAATTTGGCCCTAGGACATCTTTTCTGCAAATGACATATTCATGACACAGACGAAACTGAAAAGGAAAAGTATCATAATCAAGTTGTTGCACCCAAGAATATGCACCTGCATGAATTTCCAAAGAGTCTGGAAGTAGATTACTCAAATCAATCTCGACACAAATGCGAGCAAACATCATTAGCTTTAGATATTTTGGGTTTGTTAAGAAGGACCCACTGGTTTCCCCAACAACAATGCAACCATTTGCAAAATATCATTACGCCAACATTCCATAGGAAATTGAGGGAGACAAACCCACACCAGAAACCTATTCAACAGCTCCTTTAAAGGATTGAACCCAACATTCCATGGCTTAATAAATAAGCCAATTTGGATATGGAAAAAAGGCCCTCCATCGAAAACATGATTGTGATCAACCATACAGTTAAAAACAACCAAGAAATAACTGTTCACCAGTAGCATTATCTCCATTTCCCCTTCTGGAGCCCAAGTCTGCTGAGCCCACAATTCCAAAAATTAAAGCGAAACCTGCATTCCCATAAATTTGTAAATCAATGCATGTTTCTAGAAATGCTCAATATCTTCAACTATTGACTTTGGTTGAATCACTAGCATTGATCTTTCTTTGCTTTGTTCCAAACACTCATTGATTTTTGGGATACGAGGCCCCCAGACGGAGAAAACCCTCCAACCCTCAAACCCTTATCAAATAAATTATTCTCAACCACTCTCATTGCATGAGATGTTGAATTCATTCCAAGAACATAACAAAAATACAGAGGGGATTTAAATCCAGAAGCCTCCCCTAGATCCATCACTAAGTGAAAAGAGAATAAAAAAAAACCACACAAACCCCACCTCAAAAACAAGAAAAAAGAGCCTCCTTCCACACTTAATCCACACCCAATACGTGCATAAAATCAAAGGAAAAAAAAATCTCTTATGCATCCCTTGCTGATGCCAAGCACCACCAAACTGTTGAAAAAAATGAAGAAAATGACACCTAAATTGAACAAAATCTTCCCCACATGAAAGCAGACCCCCACACCATTAACCTCTCCTGTTGACCAGCAAACCAAGGCTTCAAGGTGATACAAAGAACGACCATAAATCTAGCTTTGCACAAAGGAAAAAACCGTGACTAGGGCACGCAAACCCTAGCCCGTGTTGCCTCTTCGCAAAACGCCATCTCCTTCTCGCATGAACCAACCGCCATGAAAGAGGGAAAGTTCAAAAAAAATAAAATTAATTACTTATTTTCATGTTGCTGCATAAATTATGGACATAGATCATAGATAAATTATAGAGCAAGTTTGTAGAGGGAATGAAAATAGAGGCCTAGGTGGAGGTGACTACAAGTCTCCTTTTATCAATTGAACCATGAATTCATATGTAGTAATAGAAAGGGGTGTTGAAAACTTGTGTGGTTACCAACTCTATAGAACAAAATAGAATTTTATTTTATCATTTCAATCACTAGAATTGATATAAAATTTATTTCCATTATTTGAATATTATTTCACTGTTTCATATCACTTGCATTTTTCTATTAAGACTAAGATAAAATATAGGATTACAATAAATTTTATATACAATTCTACACAATTTCATATATTATTTTCCTATAAAGATTGGTTAGGAATTATACTTTTAAAGGTAAAAATGCATACAACAATAAAAAAAATTAAGAAAGAAAAATAATGGAAAAAAGTTAAAAATTTCGTTGTTAGAAAGGTTGAAAGGGATTTAATATTTCATATGAAGAGTTTTCTAGTTATCAACCTTATCCTTGTGCATAAAAAGGGTAGTGATATGACTTGTTAATGCCTTTATAAGTGTTTTAGAAGCATACATTCTTATGTTAATAATATGTACCATATATTCTATTACAAAAAAAATGGTTTAAAGTTAATTTTTTTAATGTCCTTGAAGATATCCTAACATCTTAAAAAAATTATGTAATTTTTTTTTTACCACAATAGTCTCCAAATAATCTTGGTTTAATCTAAATACATGGTGCAAAATGTATGTCAATAAAACAATACTAACATATGATGTTATTGGCAACATCCCACCCCTTATGTACAAATGGTTTTCAACAAGGCTTCTTAAAACTAGACTACGAAATCAAATGTTTCTATAAATCCATTTTGGATAAGTGGAATCCAGCCACCTGAAAGAGTAATAAGTGTTTTTGAAGTCTGTGTAGCATATTTACTATATTTTTCATTTGTCTTGCTCAAGTGTTATGCTTCATGGTGGTACACCTTATTATGGTTTAGACATCTTCAATGTTTACCTACCCTCGATCCCCATTTATTACATGCACTTGGCGATTCTCGTGAGATTTGTACTAGTATGCCCATTAACACTTGTAGCATTGAGAATTAGGAGTCAATATAAATGTTTATAAAACATATTCAAAATTAAAGACAACTTTATCAAAGTTTGCAGTGCCCTTTCAAATCATTATACAATGATAAATAATTTCAAAGGAAACATACACTTTATGGATTTATGCACAACTCAAGGATTTAGAAACAACACCAATTTAGATCACATTTGGTTTCATATGGATATGTATGATATATCATGTAACTGAAATTGAGTGGGATATGAGAAAGCCAGTACACCATATTTACCTAAATCATCCTTTATATGTTAACCACCATTAGGAAAAACCTATGCATGAACAATCAATATAAAAATTAGGCATATTTTCTTAACATGAAAGTATCTAGCACAACATGGACATCTAACATGATATAATATCAATTGATTACAACAATTGAAATAATCTAAAGCTAACATGATTTAGATATCATAGATGCATAGACCAATAATCATAATAATCACAATGTTGAATTGAACTAGGTGACATAATCATAATCAAACACAACAAATATAATCAGTATGGGTACATCCCATAATACATAATTAGACATCATGATGTCAATACAAAATATCATTGATAAAGTATTTTGATGGCAATATGAAACATCATCAATAAGTATGATATAATTATCAAAAGAAAGTCATCATAAGTTTCTTTGACCCTTGTTTCTAAACTATTTTTTAATATAGATGATCTGGTAATCTTGGTGTGGGGATTGCATGCAATTCTTTAGCCTTCTTCAATACTATTCCAAAGGATTCACTCATGTCTATTTTCTCATAATTCATCCCTATTGGAAGGGTCCAATTAAATGAATGGATTAAGGAAGCAATAGTAAAATGAACCATTTGATGAGCCAAAGGAAGTCCTAAGCATATTCTTCTTCCAGCTCCAAATGGTAGCAACTCAAAATCTTGTCCCTTGTACTTCATCTTACTATTTTCACAATTAAAAAACCTCTCTGGCATAAATTTTAAAGGTTCCTTCCAAATTTGAGGATCTCTTCCAATCGCCCACACGTTCACAATCACCAAGGTGTGCTTGGGTATCATATACCCTACCACCTCACACAAGTTGTCTGCTCTATGAGGCAATGCCAAAGGAAGTGCTGGGTGTAGTCGAAACACTTCTTTCACTATAGATTGAAGATAAGGTAGATGATCTATGTCAGATTCTTCCACTCTTCGATTGAGACCAATTATCTCTTCTAATTCTTTTTGTGCTTGTTTCATTACATGAGGATTGGCAATGAGTTCCACCATAGCCCATTCTATTGTTGTTGTAGTAGTATCACTACCAGCAGATAAAAATTCCTACATGTGATCATAAGGAAATGATTTATCAATCATACAATTTTTTTTATTTTATTTTTCAAATGAAACATATGAACTTTGAATTAGTAATTGATCAATTAACCAATTCGTACAAATGAAAAAAGTGTCAATTGTTCTAGTTCATCTAGTTTTTTTCCTAATTTTAAAAATAAAAAAGCTTACATGATTTAGTTAAATGAATATGATTAAACATTTAATTTTTATTTTATTATGTTCTAAGGATATTGAAAAGTTTAATCTACACATATTGTGGTTGTTTAGGCGCAGTCTATTTATATATCAAATAGTTCAACTTTAAATAGTCATATTTAACATTTCAATAACTTATCCACACAAAAAATAATAAATAGTTATCTTATTTTTAGTAACAAAAAAAATATTTATCTATTAATCTATTTAAGATAAAATATTCAATATAACATTATAAACTGGAGAAATTTTGTGTGTTGGAACACTTACCATAATTAGAGCTCTGATATTCTCCAGAGTGAAATCATCTCCAGTCAAATCGAGCAGAATATCGAGAAAGTCCTTTTCCTTGGGAAGACCGACGCCTTGCCTCCTCGCCGTCAGCCGATCTTGTATGAATACATCTAAGAAATTGTGTAGTCGCTTGTTATAGACGGCTAGATCACGGCTCAGGCCCTGAGGGTCGAGGAACCCGAGAAAGGGATAAAAGTCGGCCAGGTTGGGTTGTCCGGCCAACCTCACCGCTTCAGTAAAAGTGTTCCCCAATTTTACAGAGTCTGGATTGTTGGGATCGAACAACTTCTTACTGAAGATGATGTTGCTCATGAGATTGAGACCCTCGTAGTACACCAGATGTGCAATATTCAAACTCCTTCCCCTCTTCTCGAAAATCATTCGAATTGTCTCAGAGACTTGATCTCTTCTCAGATGTTGCAGCGCTTGAAGTCTGCTGGGAGTGAAGAGCTGTGTGGTAGCAACGCGCCTCAACTTCCGCCAGTAATCTCCATACTGAGCAAACACTATTGAGGATTTGTGGTGAGAAAGAACTTTTCCTGCTTCTATCAGAGTCCGTCCCGCAAAATTTTGGTCGTGGGTTTTGAAGACCTCCTTTGCCATTTCAGAGGAGGAAACCACGACTGCAGTTTTCATGCCGAGAGAGAGAGTCATGAGTGGGCCGTATTGCTGAGCAAGAGCCCACAGAGATTCGTTGGGTTTTTCCCCCAGCTGGAGGAGGTTTCCCACGATAGGCCAGCCAGGAGGTCCAGGAGGAAGACTTGCCCCGCTTTTCTTCTTTCTTCTCCCCATTAAATCTAATAAGAAATATGCCAACACACTGCTTACCAGCGCTGAAAGCCATATCAGCCATTGCCCTTCCATTGAATGAATTTCAGATGTGCTCAGAAAGCTATTATTTCGTTTCCTAATATAGCTTGCAATCAAAGGGAATCTGTCAAGAGACGTCATGATTTTCCCTCAGAAGATTTGTACATATAAAATCTATACACCATTGGGACTCTTTTTTTAATAATGCAAAAAGATTACAAAAGAAAACACTGTCAATGGAAATATATAGATAACAGTCCAAAATCAGCATATAACCATCGCATCTTATCATAATGTTCATAGATAACGGTCCAAAATCAGCATATAACCATCACACCTTATCATAATGTCCAAAGATAACAGTCCAAAATCAGCGTATAACCACTACACCTTATGATCATAATATTCATATAGATACAGTCCAAAATCAACATACTATCTTTGACCTAAAGATACCAAGCACAGCTTTCATGTCTCTTACAATCATAAGAAACTTGAAGTCCATTTGTATATATATAAAAATGTATTTGGCAATGACATTTGTATATATGGATATTTATAATCTTTGATCGAATATAATGTTTATGTCCTGATCAAATATAATGTTCTTGTCTCTTTTATAATAAAATTAATAAAATTATCTAAAATTACATATTTGAATTGTTTGCAGGCTTTGGTGATAATTTTCATATCCTTGTTGCCAAATTGCACCAAGTCCTTGTGCTGAAGCTTTGATGCACTTTTATATTGCTAGGTTTCAACTTCAAGTTTTCATCATTTTCAAATTGTAGACATTCAACCTTCAATAGATGTCATTAGAGTTGGTATTATCTTATACAAGCTACTTTTTGTCTTGGTTTAAAAACCCTTAGGGTTCAAAGATAACCTTTTTTTCAGATTTTGAATAGGTTTGTAAATATTTTATCATGTTAGGGTTTTGTTACCTAAACTCAAATTCCAACAGCCTTCATGTACTAGGGTTTCATTGTTTGACAAGGGTTTGCTCCAATTGCCTGATAAACATTTGGTTAGCATCCACACAATGGCTAGGATGTGTTAACAATAAAACCTTACATATGTGGTGCAATTTTGTTGACTGTCCTTAGTGTTTCCAACAACATTTAAGGAAAATTTTAGTCATTAGAAGGCAAAAACAACAACAGTTCTTATTGCAGATTAGTATGAGTCTACATCATTGTTGTTGATTTGTCAAGCTTGAAGTAGGGGTTTTACATAATTTTCCATGACAGCCATTCAAGAGTTTTTACAAAGGTTTTCATCTCTTTTTCCAACCAAAAAACAACACTTACAATTTTTACTTGAAGTAGGGCGGCAAGGGTCTTATTTGGCAATGGAATTTTAGGAGCATGTTGCATAGTCAAAATACTTTTCTTGGCCATGTGAATAAATATCCATTCGCTAGAGACACTTTGGTTGTCCATGTGAATATGCTTCATTTAAATCTTGGCAATAGGATAAAATAGGAGAGTGAATTCACAAATAAGCTTAGGGATAGTGGGTTGGTTCAAGTGACTTTAATTTGAGTTTCTATCCAATGTCAAGAGTTAGTTTGGTATGTGCGCATCACTGTTACTTGTATAGAAGAGAAATCAATAATTTTGATGATTGGTTAGTGTGCAAGTTTGATCCAAATTTCTTTGAAGTTGTTTTGGGGTTGTAGCGATATGAGGAGGCTTAGGTTGTTGATTTAGAAATGTATAAAAAGGAAAATAATGATAACTTGGAAGAATGGTAGGAGTTGGGTAAAAAATGGTTGCTCAAACTAAAGAGGTTTGCCAAGGTTTTGTTACGAAAATGATTTCTAGGATGAACTAAGCATTGCAATTACCTTGATGAATAGGGTAATGAGGCATATTGAGATGACAACATTCAAAAATTGGATGTTCTACATCATTAGTATTATTCATGAAGGTAAAACCTTTATTGATTGGGGGCAGCTCATAAGTGACAACATCCATCAACAATTTTGTAGTTTATTCTAAATGTGTAGCTTTCATATGGTTTCATATTTGGTGTGCACCTTGGTATGTCAAGAGAATTTATAGGGTCAAACAAGATAAGGGAAGGATGATTGTTCTATAGGAAGAATCCATAGTTGGGAATATAAAGAGGGCATGGGGAATCAAAGTCATGCTAGGGCTGTCATCTTAGATTGGGTTGACTAGTTTATTTAATTCTCCATGTTCACCTATATTGGAGTATGTGGGTTTGACTCATATCCTCACAAAATTCCAGGGTGTCCTAGTAATTAAGTGATTAGGACAAAACATTGTTGGGAATTGACAAAGGCGCATTTTTATTGTAGAGGTAACTAGAAGTTGAGAGTCAAATTTCCAATTTAGATCAGAATGCATACAAATGTTCCACAACCCTAGATGCAAAAAAAATGGAAGGGAAAATTTCTAACTTTAACTTCAAATTCTAATAAAAGTAGGGTGTATGACATTGGGGACCTCATGTTTAAAATACTTGACTCTTAATTTGCCCATGTGAATGATCTTGAAGACTATTGAGAAAATTATGTGGATGATTATGAAGTCAAAAGAGGGAAAAACTATCAAATGACATTGAACTAATTAACCTCTTATACTACAAAAAGTGTGCCTTAGGTTTTCTAGATTCAAAAGAAAATGATTTATCATTGATAGGTAAAGAAATAGTCATGATTGAAAAACCTTGCCAATACCCATGGGCCCAAAAGTCAAACATGTAATTGTGGGAAAAACTTGGCCTTGAGTTTTGTAAATTGCTTGCCATGTGTACTATAGGAGAAATCACAATGCTCACCAAAAGATCACCAAATGCTCACTAAAAAATGTGAAAAATGCACAAAGTAAAATGTGATGCGAGTTTCATTTTTTACTACATATACTATTTGATAGATGGATGATTATATTAGGATTTTAGGGCATGATTGTGAGATTGAGGGTTTTGTTTACATTATTTACAATGTTTGGGATCTGCATTGTTATTTTCATAGGTCTACATTTGGATTTTTGTGGGTCTATATTTTATTTTTGTGATCTAAAGATATTTCCAATCCCCATTTAAGCATAGTTTCTTGTTTAGACATTTCTTCAAATTAGATATTTGTAATTCCCCATTTAAAACATCTTAAAATATTAATACCATATTTCTAAAAGCATAGTTCCCTTTTTCTAGAAGGTACAATATTTGCGAAGAAATGTATTAATTTATGCTTTGTAACTATATCTCGCTGATAACATAATTAAACTATGCTTTATGCTATTTACCCCTTTTAAATTTGATTGTCATTTATGATTTCTAATTTTTTATTGATATTAAAATTTAAAGTTCATATATATTAAAAATTTCAACTCATTTTTTGGTTGATGATGTGTATAGTGTTGGGTCTCAAAACCACTACTCAACAATCCTAGAACTCTTCTCACCTTTAGGGACACAGATTTTTCATCAAGAAAAGGATTGAGGAGGGTTAAAGACCAATAGCTAAGAGTGGGTTGTCTCTCCTATACTTTAGACTCAGCTAGACCAAGGAAGGTATTCCTAAAGGTGTTCTTAATAGTGTTTTAAACTAAGTAAAATATATCATGATTACAACAATCAATAGTTGTACCTAATAAACACTTGACCCTTATATTTTTCACTAGGTCAAGACAAATTGGTTCTATTAAACCTCTTATATAGTTGATAACACACCTTGCACATGCACCTATAGATATAACAACAATATTATAATCCCAAAGATGATTTCATTTAATATCTCATATACAATGGCAAGGTGCAAACATGCACGACTGGAAACTCTAATGATTTAGCTATTTGGTTCACTTGAGATTGTTCCTTGGTTTTTTTATTTAATCTTGAACAACATGTATATAAATCTAAATCTAAATCTAAACTACAACTATTTATAACAAGGATGGAAGTTTTTTTAAATGATGAATGTTTGATCTCCTTCACTAATATGGATTGGTGCCTACTCTATTGGGCAAAAACTTGTCAAGAACAACAAAGAGAGAAAAACACATCTAGCAAAACATCAATAAAACCAAATTACATTTACATACAAATCAAAGATTACATCATATAGAATGAACATACTTAATAATCCATCTTAGGATTGCAATAACCCATATGCAACAAAAGAATGGCCAAATGTACAAAATATTTGTAATGCATTAGATGTTGTCACACATATATTTTATAGACTTAAAATCAAAGACTACTTGACAACAAATCGACAACTTAAAAAAACATAGCCTTTTGAAAAAAAAAACATCATTTTGCAAAATGCAACTACAAAATGTATCAAATGAGTTTGGGAAATGCCCTCTATATTTGGGCAAGGTGAGAAAATATGAAGACTAGAATGAGAAAAATAATATTAACTAGCAAGATATTGGTGGCTAGTCAACCAAATTACATAAAAATCAAATCCATAAAATCAATCAATGCCAAAATGGTAGATAATGATATGAAAATTTTGATTATGTCAATTTAGTAGATAACAAGTGGAAATGTGTCAATGCTAAAATGAAAAATTATATCATCTGATTTTGATACATGCCGAATTGGTGGATAATGTACTAAAAATAAAGGGGATCTAATGGGTAAACCGACCAAGATCTTTTACAATGAAAGTAAGGACTTGATGGCGAACTGTCTAGGATCTCTAACAATAATAATAAAAAATATTGGTCACAAGCCATCTAGTTATTACAATATTAGATTTATGAGTAGTGTTTCGTGGGGACACTCCCCTCACCAAAATCACCGCATTTTTGAGACAAGGACATCTCTAGGACATGGGGCCTTAGAGGGGACATCCCCCTGCCATCCTATCATCATCGCTCAAGACTCAAGGATGATTTTGAGATGCCCCCTATTTTGGGGAGAGATTGGAGACTTCAAAATGTCCCCAAGACATTTAGGGAACTCTAAGCAATCTCCCATATATCCTAGGGACTTCTAGGCACCCCCATGGCTGTAAAATAAAAATCAATATTTAAAAAAATCAAAAAGTGTTTTTGATTTGCATGCCATAAACCCTAACCCTAATGTTCTAGGGGCTCCACACAAAATCTAGGCACTCTCATAGAAAATGTATAAATAGGCATCTAACTTCTAAGCCTCATTTTCTCCTAAGTTTAAGAATAGTAAGGACTTGGTGTTACAAAAAATAAGCTAGGTTATTGGTCTCGATACTAGTTTAGGTTTGGGTTGAAGGGTTTGGTTAAATTTTTTTTGGGGTTGGGTTCGTTTATACAAAAACATATAAAATTCAAAAATATATACATATTTTCCGAAGTAATTAGTTCAAAATACATAAGACATAGCATCTTATATGATATAATAAACAAAACCACTATATTAATAGTCAAATTTTAGTCAAAATTACATATTTGAAATGCGATTAAAAAATATAATTTGATATAAAATATAAGTGAGTTTATTATTAAATTAAATTGTAAAAGGTCGGTACTTCACAATTTAAAAATAGTTCTACAGTCTTATAGATTATTTTTTGCCTTGTGAAAGTTAAAAATCTTCTATTCTATTCTATAATATTCTACAATGTAAAATATTGTATTTTAGGTAAACATGATTGCTTTGGAATGCTATTCATTGTGGCATTCAATAAATTTTCAATTGTAGTACTATATAGAAATGATATCAATATTTAATAATTATTTAATTGCGCTATCATATAAAAATGATATCATCATTTAATGGCATAATCATTTAATAGTTTTTTATTGTAAAATTATGGTAACATTTAATAATTTTTTAAAATTGCTATACAATACAAAAGGTTATTGTGCTAATAGTGTGCATTTCATTAAAATTTCTTATAGTTTGTAGTTGTTATGATTATCTAAAGTTTTCTCATTGGCAAAGCTCTAGAAAAGTCTAGTATAGGGAACAATGTTTGAAACAAATATTAATTGTTGTTCAACAACTAAGTACTTTTTTAGATATTTCATTTCAATTTTCTTTAATTTTTGGTGTTGTTGCATGCAATGTGTTTTATCCATTGCAAATATGTCTGGTTAATTTTTTAAAATAATTTTTGATATTTTACTAATTAAACTCAAAATTTATGGTTATTACATGATCCCAACAAATTAAAATTAGATCTTTGATATTGATTGTTTTCTATTTTACTCCATAATTAATAAATTGAGATTTTTATAGTTCTCATAGAATAGAGATCTAAAAATGGAGTAATTTTTACTCACATATATGTTGGGGATCCAACTAATAATCTCAATAAAATAGTTATACAAGCCAATAAATACATTGGCATATTCCAATTCAGACCTCACCATCATCCCTTTTGATGGAGGAGCATCTCAGGCGAACAAGCAATCCACATTAACTAAAAATAGTTTAGATTGGATTTTTATCTGTTTCGGTCCAATTTTAGTTTCATGTTGCATTTTTGGAGTTTATGGATGGTTTTCAGAGTTAAATTTTAATTCAGCGTCGGTGAGGGATATTGGTGGAGGTGAAACGACATTGTTGTCATTGATTGATAAAATGTCACACATTGATTTTAGTTCTTAGAAATCATTTCTTCAACAACAAATGATGGATTTAATTTTGTTTGTTCAATTTTGACCATAGATTTTGATATTTATTTTTTGGATGATTTCTCTATGATTTTTATGTCAAATTCTCCAAGGGAGGTGTATGGTTAATGCCAATTGTTAAATAAAAAAAACGAATTCATTGTGTTGATTAACCTTTAGGTTGAAAAGGAGAGATATTTGATATTTAGTGTGGAAGAAACAAGAATGCAAAATGAAGAGGTCGTGACATTAAGGGAAAAATAAAATTTTAAAGAAAATATTAATGCTAGTTGAAATCAAAGACTACATAGCAGTTTAAGAAAAGGAAAGGACAAGTTGTAGCTCATAGAAGAGCACAAAAGAAATATTAAAAAAAAAAATGAATGCAAAAAAAAAGTGAGTCACCAGGAAGGTGAGAGAATGGAGACGGGTTGGCCAACATGAGGTAAAGGAGGCTACGTAGAGGTGATAGGGGTGGCTGCAACTTGAAGTTGGAATGAAAGAGACAAAGGCGTCATATGGGAGAGAAGAGGCGTGGAGGTAAGGCGTCCAACAAAGAGGAAAAAGAAAATGCAAAGGAAGGAAGATAGAGTCATGCCCATTAAAGAAAGATGAAGAGAGTTCCATGCAGCCAGAGAGGGACACAGTCTGTAAGGTAAAGAAGAGCAAGGCAAATTTGGTCAATGCTACACATGGGTAATAGAAGATGGATAGGTAAAAAATGTAAGTGTAGATAAAATGAAAAGGAGGTTGTTATGTGAAGAAGACAATTTCAGATTAGAATAAATTCAAAATTGAATGTATGCAGCATGATATGCAGGGCGTGCCATAGATGAGGGAAGAAGTAATTGAAATAATAAATTCAATTGGCATTGAATAAAGTTCAGAATAGAAATAACACCAGTCCCACTTTATACAGGATAAAATATATAAAGAATAAAAAAGAAAGAAGATGATGTTAAAAGAGGTCGAGCCTAGAAATGGAAGAAGAATAGACAATGGCACATTGAAATTGCAGTAATGAAAGATGGTGATGCCAATTTGAATAAAAAATATGTAAATTGTAGATGCTTGGGCATATGTATGGGAGATCAATAAAGTAATTTTGATTTGTCTAAACTATATTTATTATTATTGAAATATGAATAAAATTGGAATTAAATGGTTGCAAGATTTAGCAGAATTGAAATTGATTTCATTTCAAATTGGAGTCAATTAATAGATGAAATTGTTAAATTGAGTTGTTGTTCAGCTAGGGTTAGTGCACCAATCTCTGACACAAAAAAGGTGCCACTTTTGCTAAAAAAAACCCAAAATTGATGTTTTGGTGAGCACCAAACTAGTTAAGCATTTGGCGAGTGCCAAATGTAAATGATGTTTAAAAAAAAAAAGGCATTGAAACTTCGTTTTTTTATAAACCTGCAACCCTTGCTCCCATTTTTTGCACTCTCAAGTCATGCTTGCCAAAAGGAGATCAAATTTTTATTGCAATTCTTCGCCAAGATGCCGCCAAGACATCAAAGAGGTTGAAGAGATCGAAGACTTGTGTATTTTTATTGTTTTTATTTCAAATTTGAATTAGAATGTAGATTGAAATAGGTTTTTTTTTTTTTTTAAATGTTTTAATTTCCAGGAAAGCAATCATCACATCAAAACATTGAAAATTCACAATCACCCCCTCACGAAGAGCCTCCCAAACAAGAAAAACCTCAAACCCCTCCGTTAGTTTGTAGGCATCCACAAGGAACCCAAGAAAATATCTTAAACCAAATTGAAAACAACAAAGAGAGATTGAGCAATTTATTGGAAGATTAACTAGAAGCATGCTGAAACCCACCCTTATAGGAGAGGGATTGCCGAATCGCTGAAGTCAATTGTATCACATGTAGGAGAAATGAGTGAGAAAATCAATTTTTGGTCGAATAAGAGGGATGAATTAATTTTTTTTATGCTAGTGGTTTTTCATATGCAAACGTGAAAAAATAAAAAAATAGCAAATTCGACTTGTGCCTTATTTACAGACCCGAGAACCAAATCACCTTTATCACATGCATGCAGGAGGTTCCCCATCCATTTGTGCCACCATGAATTAATAAAAAATAAGTTTTGGGAATGGTGATGGATGGTTTTTGACCAATCTCCATGCAATAACCACAAAGTACCACAATATTTTTTGAGGAAACTCTATTGTGAGTTTGTCCTGAATAAGGTGCCAAGTTATTTTGACATTTTAGACTTTTAGGGTAGAGGTGGGGGCTCCACACATGATAGACTGGGTACACGACGTAATCCACAGTTGGCACCGAGACCCTTGGCCAAACCCATGGTGGAGCATGTTGCCATTCCTTCTGTTGTGAAGGACAGTGTCGAGGTGGACATGGTGGAGTCGATTAGCTTGCTCACTAAGAGCATCATATAGTGTGTGAGACCTCTAGTAGAGCCTAATGTGGATGAGACTTCTAGGCCTGGAGTTCCACCCCACCATTGTCGCTCTTGCAGTGCTGTTTGTTTGTATGATTATTAGAGTGCTCGAGATGAACCTACATCAACTACATAGTAGATGGCTATGACAGATGCATTGATGAATGAAACATTTGACATTAATACTCAAGTGAAATTCAACAAGTTCATTTAATTTTGTTTATTAAATTCTATTTTGAAATGTAGGAATTTAACTAAATTAGTAGAATTAATATGATGAAAATTCAGGGTTAGAGTGTTCATGATATGTGCACCATACCTGCAGACCCTTAATTCTTTTCAACGTCCATTCCACAGGTATGCAACTAGTATAATTAAAGAAATAATTATTGCATGTGAATAGTTGAATGCTATTTGAATGATTGTCTCATAACATGCTTTCTATGTCAAACAATTTGTTGGTGGACCTTTGAGATCCACACCTCGTTATTTGTGTCCTCAAACAACTTTCACTTAGGTAACCTTTATTCATTAATGGTGTTGTAAAACAATGTTAGCTAGTTTTGGTAATTTTATGTGTACAAATCTAAAAAATTGATGAGAAACACAAACATTGGAGGAATGTGAAGTGGAGAACAAATGAGACTAATTTGTACAATTAAGAAATTGAAAGCTTGGAGTTGAAATTATGTCTTATTTTCCATCTCAATTTTATACTATATAGTTTGATAACTTTTGAATAATTATGAAATTGCTCTCATAAGAAGTAGTGTTCAAGGTTGGAAGACATTTTGTTGGTAGCATGCCCATAGAACCTTAAAATTATTTTCTCTATGTGTAATGCATATTCTCTTTGGTGTCAATTCTCATATTATAGCCTCACAAAAAATATTAATAGTTTAGGTTATAATTGATTATTTACTACTTATAGCTAGTCAGTAAATAATTCAAAGAACATGCTTTATTCTCAAATGGCTATTGTTATCACCTTTCGTAGTATTCAATAGTAATATGTGCCCATGATTCCAATAACCTCTTATCATATTCCTTGGTTTCCCTATGGCCACTAGCTCTACCCACTTGCCTTGTACAAGATGTTATTGACACATGCTAATTTTTATGATGGTAGATCATAATGGGAAATCGTCTCTCACATAGTTTCTTTCATGCTTATGTTTAGGCTACCTCATCCCTTCAACCAAGTTAACTCTTACCTTCCACCATCCCATAACCTATCACGTGTATCATCCTCCTCATCACACATTTTAACCAAACACGAAGAGTATATGACATGCAATTTGTGAATGAACTATGTTCTAAGGAATCTACCATGATGTCTTATTTTCCATATCTATTAGAGGATTTCATGCTTGGTTGGTCTTGTGAGATCCTAAATATATTTACCATTCAGTGTCCATATCATTATTCCATTCCTATCATCACACATATTTTAACCATTTTATATCACATATCCCAATCTTTAACACGTTATATATTATGCCACCTTCCTCCATATTTCATCTTATACATGTATCCTTACAAGAAACCTTTCCTTTTGCTCATTATTGACCAAATCTCTTATACATTATTACTACACACCTCAAGTTCCCACTTCATGTCCTCTATTCAAACCTTAGACACCGCCTAATTGACCTTATGTTCTAATATTCCCTCCTAATCACATCCCATCAACCTCTAATAGTTCACCTTATGTTTAATTATCCCATCCTAGCTCATCCAATTAATCTCTACTAGTCCATTCTATGTTCCATTATCCCCTCTTGATCGTGTCCCATTATCTTCTCCTAATTCACCCTATGTTCCTTTATTCCTTCCTCATCCCATCCCATTAACATTTATATTTCACCTTATTTTCCATGATCCCCTCCTAGCCCATCCCTCTAAAATCTACTAGTCCATCCTATGTTTCATTATCCCCTTTTACTCAGGCATCTTATTGTACACTCTATTATTTCACCCTACATTCCATCATCCCCTCTTGGTGTTGTCCCTTTATACATTAAATGTTATACCATCTTTGTCCACATTTCATCCTATATAGGTAATATTGCAAGAAACCTTTCCTTCCCCTCATTATTGACCAAAAATATTCTCCATTATTACTACACACCTCAAGTTCCCACTTCATGTACTATAGTCAAACCCTAGACACCTCCTAATTCACCATATGTTCCATTATTCCCTCCTAATCTCATCCCATTAACCTCTAATAGTTCACACCATATTTTATTATCCCATCCTATCCCATACCATTAATCTCTACTAGTCCATCCTATGTTCCATTATCCCCTTCTATTCCCATCCCATTACCCTCTCTTATTTCACCCTATGTTCCATTATCCCCTCTTGTTCTTGTCCCATTATCTTCCCCTAATTCAACTTGCATTCCTTTATTCCCTCCTAATCCCAACCCATTAACATCTAATAGTTTACCCTATGTTCTACGATCCCCTATTGGGCCATCCCACTAATCTCTACTAGTCCATTCTATGTTCCATTACCCCCTTTTCCTCTCATCCCATTGTACCCTCTATTATTTCACCATATGTTCCATCATCCCCTCTTGGTCTTGTCTCTTTATCCCTTCTATGTTATACCACTTTCATCCAAATTTTATCCTATACACATACCGTTACAAGAAATCTTTACTTCCACTCATTATTGACCATCTCTCTTCTCCATTACTGTTGCACATGTTAACAACCAACTTCATGTGCTATAGTAAAACCCTAGACACATCCTAATTAATCTTATGTTCCATTATCCCCTCTTGGTCTTATCCCATTTTCCCCTCCTAGTACCATCCCATTATCCCCTCCTCATTTACCCTATGCCCATATTCACCCTATGCACTCATCTATATCTGACATCATCTCTCTTAAAAGCTAGGAGGATACTTACATCCACTATTTTGTATATACCTTGAAAAGGAACATAATAACTACCTTATAAGAAATCCAAAAAAATACATCAAGATAATCCATAGAAATTTTCTTGGCATGGCATTTGTCATTTATTACCATCACCATGAGATCACATTACTTTGAGGCATTTTTTCAAATAGTTCATTTCCTTGTCTATGCTTTTAATTAAACAAAAAAACTAATGAAAGTGATAAAAAAATCCATATTTGTTGTTTCATTTTTAGATGTTGACATCAGACAACCCTGGTGATGTTGCTGACATGATGGACCATGGAGTTGCTGCAACAATAGCTAGTTCTGATCCTTTGAGAGAGGTATGCGACAAATTAGTCAATTTGACATTATATTTGCTCTTATATGGTACCTATTATTGAAAATTTTCATGATAATTGTATGTAGTTTAATTGTTATCTTGATGGTTGCTACACATGGCTATCACTCCAAATCATCGACATGCTAATGAACATTGTAAATGGGCGAGATGATTATTTGTATGCACAATAAGTGATTATTTTGTTATATGTCATTCCATAGTTTAATTTCTATATATTAACATCTATACTTCTTATTGTATTAGTTGTAGCTCCAAATGAGTGAAGAGAGGAGGATTAGTCAACAGATACTCCATCTAGCTGACCATTGAAGGCAACACATGATCTATTTCCTTCCCCTAGAGGGAAATGAATATGTATTAGGGTCATTTGTTGTATGCCTATGTGGCATTTTTGAACATATGTTTTGTAATATCAATATATGTGACATTTTATGTTCATATGGCTCTTTTGTAGTAAGCCTGTATCACTTTATTTGATATATTGTATACTTTTATTGACATATATCATTGTATATCCTTACGAATTTTTGATTAATGCAAATATTATTTTACCACTGCTATTCTTGAATGATGTTATCATGGGTATTGTGTATGAGGACCAACCAGATCAATGTTTCTTAGTCATAAAAACTTTAATGATTTTCTTTCATTTTCTCATTGTCTTGGCATTTAGCATTTGGTTAGCCCTAGCATTGCTCATTGTTGTCCTTCATTGTTTGTCTTGAGAATTTTATCAACACATACCAAAGTTTGCCTTTGCATCCTCTTTGTACTTTAGTTGTTGTCCTATAACTTTTGACTTTGCTGGCCTATAACTTCTAATTTTTCTGCTAGAGAGTTGATATTGATACTTATATTCATTATTGTTTTTCATATTCATTATATTGCTGCTCATGACTATCACAATGGCATTGATATTGCTGCTCATTATTCGTATTGCTGCTCATATTCATTATGACTGTGCATTTAGATTTTCTATATGGGTGCCTACAATGAGAAAAAAATGATGACCATCCTAATAATACAATGATGACTATCTTCTCAAGTGATTTTTGCATCATCTAAGTCTCAAGGGTCTTCATATGATCGCCATGCATTGAAATATGCTTGTTCTTATCTTTGCATCTTTGACCTTTATAGGATTGCTTTCTTTGCTTCTCAAGGATTCATGGTCATTGTCATAGTTTTTTGACATTTCTTATCATGATTTATCATTCCTTCATGATTGCCCCTTGGTTTGATTCATTGACTACCTTTACCTTGGTCACGCTTCTTTAAAAAATTCCCTCATACCATGATACTATCATATGGTGTGTTGGATCCTTGTCAAATGACTTGTCATATCTCCTTGTTCTCATCAACACTTGCATCTCTTGTTGTAATATTTGCTTTTGAGATAAGATATTCTCTAAAGCTCAAATTTCATTGGAACAGAATACTGATAACATAGTAATTCAATGGTGGGTCCTCTAATCCATAGGTAGCTAGACAGGAAATAGGTCCTCTACCAAAATAAGCTCCATTCCCAGTGGTCTATATCCTTGAAGTACTTTATGCAATCTTGTTGGCCTTTCCCAAACCTTTTCTCTTTTATGACTATCTAAAAGCTTGAAGTAACTGTTGTTATTGATTCATTGAAACCCTACCAAACATTACTACAATATTACATATGTATGAAACATTTATCTCAGGCACTTCTCAATAATTGTTGTAACTAGATATCTTCATTCGATTTCCCTCTATATTTTTACTGCCCATCTTCCTTGAACTATGAATGATGATTTCCCTTCATTTCCTTTTGAAAATGCATAAGAATGATGAATGTCATCTTGTTATTCTTTCTACTCTCAAATTTATTTCCATTTATCTCTATGATTAGACCTCTTCCATACCTCCTCGCATTCGTTGTTGAACTTCTTCATAGAATCTCATGCATACCAATGTCCAATCATCTTCAACTTTAAAATTCCTCCATAGAATCCATCTAACTCGCTGACAACTACATGAGCCCTATACATTCTAAATTGTATGCTATTTCATCTTTCAAAAGCTTATATTCTCTAAGGGTTTGGAAAGTCATTATGGATGATGATTCAAGATTTCTAACCTATCCTTGAATACTCATCCCCATTATGCATCTGAAAATAACTCTTTCAAAAACCCTAAATACTTTCAAAAGCTTTGATATCCCTTTTTAAAAGAATCTCACAAAACTTCAAACAACAGGTAGATAGAAGATGAAAGATTATACCATTTATTTACATCTTGTAGATTGAATGCCTAGAGATTTGCTTATGAGTTGTAAATACCTTACTCTCCCTCTTGATTCGTGTAAAAGACCTTGAGAGCCCTTTTGCAGTTGGTGTTTGATTTGAAGCTTTCCCTTCTCACCATCATGCAACTCCTTTAGGCTCATAACTGGTAGATGAAACCCTAGAATTTCTCCTCAACGTGGTGTTTATTGCAGATTTTCCCTTTTCCTCAACTAGCCAATTTTTTTACCTCTTTCATGGAATCATATGCTTTTGGTGTGGAAAACTTAGACTTGTTTACTTTCATGTGAATCTTTCTCTTTTCCTTTTTTTGCATGCCATCTTAAGGGATATCATTGTTTTAATGTAGCTCAGACCATTTCGACGTGTTTGGGTATGAAAGAGGACCATTTCTAGCCTAAACGTACCCATCCAAATGTGGTTAAACTGAAGGTTTGGTACTATGAGTTACAAAATGAAAGTTACAACCATTTGCAAATTTACATTGCTTGCATTGACACTTTTTCCATCAACTCAAAAGTGGACACCACAGGAAAACACCTCAGAGATATCAAAAATTGAGAGAGTTATTGTAGAGGGGCCCAACATGATCCCGTAGCCTTAGATGAGATGTTTCTAAATAAAACGGTGTCTGAGTAACTGCTCGTCAAATATTGTTTCATTTTTGCACTTTGGACTCTTAAGGGATATCACCAATCCAATGTAGCTCAGACTATTTCGGCGTGTTTGGGTGTGAAAGAGGACCATGCCTACTATCTAGCCTAAATGTACCTATCCGAACGTGTTGGAACTATCGGTTTGGTCCTACAAGTTGCAGAATGAAAGTTACACCCCTTTGCAACTTTACATTGCTTGCATTTGACAGTTTTTCCATCAGCTGAAAAGTGGACACCACAGGAAAATGCCTCAAAGATATAAAAAGCCGAGAGAGGTTATTGTAGAGTGGACCAACATGATCCCGTAGCCTTAGACGAGATGTTTCTAAGTGACAGTGTCTGAGTAACTGCTTGTCAAATATTGCTACATTTTTGCACTTTGTACTCTTAAGGGATATCATTGGTCCAATGTAGCTCAGACCATTTTGATGTGTTTGAGTGTGAAAGAGGACCATACTGTAATGTCCTTATTTTTAGCACTACACTTTCCAGTGATTGCTAGCCTATTCCTAGATGCCCGTAGGCTAGTCAGAGGTAGAATTAGGGTTTCTAGCTGGTTGGAGGTTCCTTTTGAGGATTAAGGGGTTTGCATGTTGGAGTTTTGTAGATTGGTTTTTGCTTTCTTTTTGGGTTTTCAGAGAGCTTCGCAATGGTATAACATGCATCCACTTTGAAATTTTTTTCTGGACTTACTATTTTTAGTAAGTTGCGACTGCTGCTCAGAATGTGGTTAAAATGCATTTGGAGACACTTACTAACTTTAGCAGTATGCTATTTATAGTAAGTACTATTTTTAGTAGTGCTATTTCTAGTAGTTTTTCAGCAGCTTGGTGGTATGACTATTTCTGGCAGGGAAGTATATTCAGTTTGGTCTCCAACATTTGTGGTGCTTATTTTGGAAATTTTAATATTTGATGATATTATGTTTTAATTTAAATATCTGGCCAAGGCATGGAGGATGACTTTGGATTAATATTTAAGTCATATTATAATGTATTTCACTTATTTGGTTTGACGCCTAGCTTGGAGAATATAATTGCATTTTTATAAGGTTTTTCACTTGAGGAGAATTAGACACCTACTTTAAGATATATTTACTTTTTATAAAGTAATTCTCCTCTCTTGCTTGGGATGACTTGGTCAAGGAGTCAACATGAGACTCAAATGTAATTTGAATGTGAATGCGAGTTTCATCATGGGTGTCCTAATTGGAGGGAAAATGAATTTGAATTTGAGAAGTTATAAATATGAGTTTTGGTCTTCATTTGTGGTTATCCATTGAAAATTGTAACAAAGTGTTGCCGAAATGGTTACTCACTCTCTTCGAGGAATGCATACCTCCTAGAAAACTTAGTTTCTTGCTTGAAAGATAGCAACTAGCTAAGATATAGACTATTTTTTACACTAAAGAGAAGATGGAGTTTATTGAGGTGAAGATGTTTGAAGTTTTCTGAGATTTTGGTGTGATTTTCTTAGTTTTCCAGTTTGTTGGTTTTGTGCTAGCTGTAGCACATTTTTTCTTGTAGCTCACTTGGTAAATTTTTGCTGATTTTGGGTATTGATCCACTGTTTGAGTCTTCCTTGGGTGCCTCTTATTGTTGATTTTCATATTTTATCATGAAGGAATGAATTTAATATTGTCGGTCACCCTTCTCTAGAGGGTCGTACTTTCTCTTAATATGCATTGGGAAGTGTGCAAATTTATTTGGGACTGGTTGGCATGGTTTGAAGGTTTAAAGCTAGTTTCCCCTCTCTTTGGCATCTATTGGATTTGATTCTATGTCATTTAGAGGTGTCTAGATGGAGATATGACCATTTTACTGAGTTTGGAGCTTGTTGGTTTGAGTTTTCTATATGTTGGTTTTTCATATCAGTTTGTTAGAAGTTCTAATTTTGAATTGTATTTCATAGTTGGGAATTTTGAGAAGTTTGGAGAATCATCTAATACCATTTGCAGTGATTGGATAGTTATAACTCTTTGTAACTTGCAAATTAATCTCATTATAAGGCTAAAACTAGTAGTACTGGTTCAGTCACTTTATATTTCTACTCTTTACTTTGTAATTCCCACTTTTAGTGGAAGAGACATGCCTCACCATCTATTCACTTTCAACATTTCCTTTTTGTACTACCCGTTGAACAAGCAGAAGGGGTCGGCAAGCCACCCAATACTTTACTTTCAGTACTTTTTAATTCTTCATCATACTGATCGGCCGAGCTATCAAAATACTCCCGTTGAATAAGTGGTCGAGTTGCATATGCATTTTACTTTTCAGCAATTTCAGTTTTAAATGCTAACAATCCCCTTTCTACCGTATGCTCTCACCTTGCCCACACTAGGATTTGGGCGATTAGAAAGTGATAGGGTTCCTTTTAGCTGGTTATTTGGATTTTCTAACGCTAACAGGTGAAGTGTTGTGGCAAAAATTGAAAAAATTATAAAGGGGATATCTAAGTGGCATTAGAGCATAAGTTCCTACCATCTTGTTGGGAGAATAAAAAAAATAGAGTTTCTGCAATGGAATTCAGTAGAATTGTCAAACAGTTCAAGAGGTAATGTGAACATGAGGCTTCCGTTCTCCATGAATATTATCAGAGCATGACATATGAGTTTAAGAACATTGTTTCTTTTAACTCTTCCTTGAATTGTGTGGTGGTTTTGAAACTTGGAAAGTTGGATATGGTCAGTTACATCAAGAAAATGATTAAAAAGGAAGCAGAACATGCCATGGTTGAAGGGTCAAGGAAGGAAGAAGAAATGCCTAAGTGTGGGTTGCAACCCTCAAGTAAGCACATTGGAGAGAAAAATCAGTCATGTTTGGGAGATGGCACAAGCAAGTTGCACATGTCACATCGAAATGACCATGGGTTTGAAGAAGATACTTTGAAAGTTGAAGAGTATGTGGAAGAGCCCCAAAATACTCCCTCAGAGTTGCATGTGATAGGAAGTAATGAAGATTGGTTTGGTGAAAAGAACATATCAACAGGCTTGAGTCCTAATGAGGATTCATCCAATGAAGGTCTTGAGACAAATAACTTCATAGAAGATTTATGTAGTACTATTATGTGGGTTGAGTTGGCTAATGAAGAGAATGTTAGGGATAATTTTGGTGGCGACATTGAACCAACTCATGATCATTACCAAAATGATGTTGTTGGTTGTAATTCCAATGTGTTTGTAGGTCTCCTCTTGTTGAAGATTTGGTGATGGATAATTTCCCTCTTGTTACTGTCCAAACTCCTCAAGAGTTTTCACATGAAGATTTCATGAAAATTAACCAAGAAAAATTCTTTGGCATGCATGGGGATGCTAATGATGAAATCATTAACATACCTACTCATGATAGGTTCTTTGAAGGTAAGAATGATAGAGTTTCCAAAACAACTAGCATTGAAGATTCTTTCCTTTATTATAGAGATGGTGTCACGAGTGGTTTTTGGTTTGATCATCGAACCAAGCCAATGGAAAGAGATAGTTGTGAAGGTATCAGTCTAAGTGAGTTGGGAGGTGATTTATTCAAAGAGTCAACACCCCAAGAAGAGTGTGATGAGCATTTTCCATTTGATCAAAACAATTAGCCCCTTAGCATTTGGGATCTGGGTGTGAAGGGACCTAGCAATGACAAGGAACCTGTGTGGGATGAATTTCCATTTGATCCGGCTAAGAAAATGGAACTTGATGAGGATTCTATATCAGCAAACAAAGGCGACATTATGCTTGAGTTAAGGGTTTCCTTCTCATTTGATCAAAGTGAAAGTGAGGTGGATGCAAATTTATGTTAAATAGGCACAAGACAACTAAGAGGGGGGATGAATCAATTGTTACACAATTCAAACTTAAAACACTTATTAATTCCACAACCACACTGTTATGTTATTAAGAGCATGAAACACAAATAACAAAAAGAAAATCAACACAAGGAACACTAGATTTTTACGTGGAAAACCCAATGAGGGAAAAACCATGGCGAGGGTTAACTCAAAATATAAAAGATAATAAAACAAAGGCTCATTGCCAAGGGCTCATTGCCCAGAAGAGGACTCACTGTCCAAATACAAAGGCTCATTGCCTATAGAAAGGAATCACTGTCCAACAGGGAGGCTCACTACCTACAGATACAAAAGAGAAAAAAGATCCACCACAACAATTAATGCACATATGCAGGATTGCAAAAACCTTCAGCTCACTGCCTTCAACACACTGAGAAATTCCTATTACAACTCACACACACACTTCTACTCTTATGATTTGTGGCCCACTTTCGTCACTTTTCATCACACTATCATACAACTCTTCATGCTTCGACTTTCTTTTATACCATCCTCAACCTTAGAAACTTTCTCCAAGGTCGGCCACAAATACCTTATTTCATAAATTCAAAATAGGTCAGCGACTCAAAATTCCCGTAGTGGAAAGGAATAAGAGTGGAGCAATACAAAATTTAACCAAGACCAAAAATAAATAATGTCTTGGATTAGTCACACGCTTTCTCAAATTATTTTTATTCTTTGAATGAAGTGTAAACACTAGGTCGGCCAAACCTAATGAAAACAAAAATAATCATTGATGTACATGCTTCCCAGCCAAAATATGACATGCAAACACCATAACACGCTTTCTTAAGCATGAGAATGCATCTTAGAATCTTCCAGATACATCTGCAACAAAAAAACATAATTCAACCACTGGACATCTTTCACCAGTCCATCTGTACTGTATAAACTTCACGCTGAATTACTGAAACATGACTTCCAGATCACTAATCTTGAAACCTCTTTGCCAAAGCACATAAAATACCTTCACAAGACATATTCCAGATCCACAAGATTTGAAACGAAACAAAGAAAAATTGCAGAGCAACAATATTTCTCCCAGACCACATAATACCAACTCTGCCAGAACAGTTCACATACCGGTGAACGTAACTTTCACATACCATCACACTAGAAGCTAAAACTTGAGATATATGACCACTAAATCACCATTAAAAAACCTTTAGGTCCGCACAAGCATAGGATCAACATAGGAGAAATGCAGAGCACATACCAGAGCACATTTTGAACACTTTCAACATTATGTTTTCTCGTCTTTATTTAATTTTCTCAAAAGTACTTGGAAACTTATGAAACCAACATATCTGCAACACTATAAAGATAGCTCCATGTACTCACAACATCTTAGCAGCATCTCAGCCATACATGTATAATCTGCAACATACTGAACTGTGTTGACATCAATGACAACATTAATGACAACACCACCAAACTTGCTCATATCTGCAACAATCTCCCCCTTTGTCATTGATGGCAACACAGTATGTGAAAAAACCATCAAAGACAACATCATCCTTCACAATACCGAGAGAAATTTTTTTCACATGAATTTTCTCTCCCCCTTTGACATCAATGGAAAATATCAAGAACTCTAATTACTCCCCCTTAGGAGCACACTCATACTACAACAATGAAAACCATTTCTACTCCCCCTGTGGAGTAGACCCATTTATTAGTCCAGATAAATGAAGAATCTGTGAATTGATTGGATTGATGCACCTTCATGTGCACCTAGTTTAGAGGGCCAATGACCCCCAACATCTCCCTAAGATGCTCAAAAGTATCCTTTGGAAGAGCCTTAGTAAATATGTCTACAATTTGTTCCTTTGTTGTCACATACTCCAATCTGACCTCATTCTCCAACACTTTTTTCTCTCAAAAAATGATACTTGATAGGTATGTGTTTTGTTCTTGAATGCATAACCGGATTATTTGAAATGTTTATTGCACTTGTGTTGTCACAAAAAATAGAAATAGGCTCATCACATACCACACCAATTTCCTTTAGTGTCTTCTTCATCCATAAAACCTGTGTGCAACATGATGTTGCAACAATATTTTCTGCTTCTGCTATGGATAACAAAACCGAGTCTTGCGTTTTTCTCAACCATGAAACTAATCTTCCACCAAGAAAGAAATCACCACCACTATTACTCTTCCAGTCATCTACACATCCGACCCAAACAACATTTTTATAAGCACTCAGGATGAAATCATTACTCTTAGGATACCATAGTCCATAATTTGGTGTACCTTTCAGATATCTAAATATCCTCTTTACAGCTACAACATGTGCCTCTTTAGGATCTGCTTGGAATCTGGAAACTAAACACACTGCATGCATAATGTCTAGTCTAGTAGCAGTAAGGTACAACAGTCCACCAATCATAGATCTATATTTGCTCTTATCAGTCTTAGTAGATTCATCATCTTTTCTCAGTTTACATCCGGTTACGATAGGAGTACAGACCGGTTTGGAATCATCCATCCCATACTTCTTCAACAACTCTTTTACATACTTAGATTGTGAAATGAATATCGCTTTATCAATTTGATTCACTTGTATACCAAGAAATAAATTCAATTCACCGATCATAGACATCTCAAATTCCTTTTTGCATCTCTTCAACAAAATTTTTACACATACCTTCATTTCCACCAAAAATGATATCATCAACATAAACAACTACTATCAACATTTTGTTACCTAGCACTTTGAAGTAAAGATTATTGTCAGCAAAACCTTTGTTGAATCCTTGCTTTGTCAGATATCTGTCCAGTCTTGCATACCAAGCTCTAGGAGCTTGCTTCAGTCCATACAAGACCTTCTTCAACTTACAAACCATGTCTGGTTTGTTAGACAACTAAAACCCTTCAGGTTGCTCCATGTACACTTCTTCCTCTAACTCACCATTCAAAAATGTTGACTTAACATCCATCTGATACACTTTGAAGTCTTTATGGGAAGAAAAAGCCAAAAACATCCTTATAGCTTCCATTCTGCTACAGGGGAAAATGTTTCTTCAAAATATATACCTTCAACTTGTGAATATCCCTTGCATACCAGTCTTTCCTTATTTTTGATGACTTCTCCACTTTCATTCAACTTATTCCGGAACACCCATTTTGATCCAATCACATTTTTATTCACAGGCCTAGGGACCAGTTCCCATGTCTGATTCTTTTCTATCTGTTGCAATTCTTCTTTCATAGCTCTCATCCAACTCTCATCTTCACATGCTTCACTTACAGATTTTGGTTCAATTTTAGATAATAGAAACAAATTTACCTTAGCTACAACTCTACTTCTTGTCTTCACACCTTCACTTTTATCTCCAATTATCTGATCCTCTGGATGATTTTTTTGAACATACTTAGGAGTTATGACAATAGGTTCCGGTTCATTTTCTTCTTCTCCTTCTTCTTCTTCTTCCACTTGTTCTTCTTTCTCTTCTTCTTCATTCTCCTTGTTCTCCTTAGGTACATTCCCACAGATGGGATCATCAGGTTCAACTTTACTAATCTCAATAGGTCTGTATATGTCTTCATCAACTTTCACATTAGCACTTTCAACAATATTTCTCAATCTTTTGTTAAAGCATCTGTATGCTTTGCTAGTAGTAGAGTATCCAAGAAATATTCCTTCATCAAATCTAGCATCAAACTTTCCAAGATTTTCATCATCTCTTTTAATATAACATCTGCTTCCAAATACCTTGAAATACTTCACTGTAGGAGTCTTACCAGTCCATAATTCAAAAGAAGTCTTAGTGTTGTTGTGTCTAATCTGAACTCTATTAAGAACATAAACAACAATATGTATCACTTCTCTCTAGTACACATCTGGTACATTTGATTCTTTCATCATGGTTCTAGCAGCTTCCTGGTGAATTTTTCTTCCAACTCATCAACACCATCACTACCCGGTTCCTCTTCAATCTTCAATGCCTTAAATGCCATTTCTGTCTTTTCTTCTATCTTGTCTTCTTTTTAGAACTTTCTCAACTCAAATGCTTGCAAGGTGCCAAACAACTGTTCCAAAGTGTAAGTCTTAGGATTATATACTTCTTCAATGACTGAGATCTTATCATTGTAGCACTCTGGTAAGGTTATCAAAATCTTCTCAATTATATCTTCATCTGATAGTTTTCCTCCTTGATTTCTAACTTCATTTGCAACCAATTCAACTCTTTGAAAGAAACTTGTGAACTCTTCACCTTCTTCCATCTTTAGATTCACAAATCTGCGCTTCGTGCCAACTTCTCTGTCAATTTCACTCTTTCTTTTCCTTCATACATATCCTCTAACTTCTTCCAGACTTCATATGCAGTTTCCAAAGAAGAAACCTTTGCTTGCTCATTTTTAGATAAACCACTACAAATAGCATACTTCGCCTTCTAATTTTATTCATAAGCAAAGATCTCATCTGTAGTAGTAAGACCACTAGACGGGGGTGTATACTTTGTCTCAACAACCTTCCAGGTCTTAAAACCAAAGGAGATAATATATCCTTTCATCTGTCCCTTCCAGTCATTGTAGTCAATTCCATTGAACATAGGGATCACCAACTTATGTGCCATCAGATCTTCCTTAAGCGGTCTGATACAAATTGTTAAATAGGTGCAAGACAACTAAGAAGGGGGGGTGAATCAGTTGTCACACAATTCAAAATTAAAACTTCAACACTTATTAATTCCACAACCACACTATTTTGTTATTAAGTAAGAGCATGAAACACAAATAACAGAAAGTAAATCAACACAATGAACACCATATTTTTACATGGAAAACCCAATGAGGGGAAAACAACGGTGAGGGTTAACTCACAATATAAAAGATAATAAAACAAAGTCTCACTGCCAAGGGCTCATTGCCCAGAAGAGGACTCACTTTCCAAATACAAAGGCTTACTGCCTATAGAAAGGACTCACTATCCAACAGGGAAGCTCACTACCTATAGATACAAAAGAGAACAAAAGATCCACCACAACAATTAATGCACATCTGCAGGATTGCAAAAACCTTCAGCTCACTGCCTTCAACACACTAAAAAAATGCTATTATAACTCACACACACACACTTCTACTCTTATGATTTGTGGCTCACTTTTGTCACTTTGCATCACACTATCATACAACTCTTCACACTTTGACTTGCTTTTATACCATCCTCAACCTTAGAAACTTTCTCCAATGTCGGAAACTCAAAATTCCCGCGGTGGAAAGGAATAAGAGTGGACCAATAAAATATTTAACCAAGATTGAAAAGAAATAATGTCTCGGATCAATCACACGCTTTCTCAAATTAATTTTATTTTTTGAATGAAGTGTAAACACCACGTTAGCCAAACCTAATGAAAACACAAATAATCATTGATGTACACACTTCCCAACCAGAAGATGACACATGGACACCACAACAAGATTCATTAAGCATGATAATACATCTTAGAATCTTCCAGATACATCCGCAACAAAACAACAGACTTCAATCACTGAACATCTTTCACCAGTCCATTCAGACTGTATAAACTTCACGCTGAATTATTGAAACATGACTTCCAGATCACCAATCTTCAAACCTCTTTTCCATTGCACAAAAAAAACCTTCACAAGACATATTCCAAATCTGCAAGATCTAAAATGAAACATAGAAAAATTGTAGAGAAACAATATTTCTCCTAGACCACAGAATACCAACTCTGCCAGAATAGTTCACATACCGGTGAACGCAAATTTCACATACCATCACACCAAAAGCTAAAACTTAGGAGATATCACCACTAAATCACCATTAAAAAACCTTCAGGTCTGCATAAGCATAGGATCAATACAGGAGAAATGCAAAGCACATATTGGAGCACATTTTTGAACACTTTCAACATTCTGTTTTCTCTTCTTTATTTAATTTTCTCAAAAGCACTTGGAGACTTATCAAACCAACACATCTGCAACACTATAAAGATAGCTCCATGTACTCACAACATCTCAGTAGCATCTCATCCATACATGTACAACCTGCAACATACTGAACTATGTTGACATCAATGACAACATTAATGACAACACCACCAAACTTGCTCATATCTGCAACAATTTATAAATCTATAAGGCTCCTGATATTGAAGAGTTTAATGAGGTTCTCAAACACAAATCTAATTTTCCTATTGATGAAGCTAATTGTAAGAAAAAGCTCGAAGAATTTGTAGATTCTGATCCTCTTCATGATATTGAGCATTTTCTTCTAGTTGGTGGAGAAAGACAAGAGTCTTGGAGCAACTATAAGGGTAGCGATTGCAAGAAACAAAGTTTTGATTTTTTCTTGCATCCTATCAGTTGTTCACCATCTTTTCATTCTTATGAGTGGGAAGGCCAATTCAAGGTTTCCATTGAAAATGAAGTGTGAGCTCTATCTAGATTTGACCAAACACATAGTTTGATAGAACTCTATTGGAAGGATCAAATTGATAAGGGGAAAAAAGGGGTTAAGGATGAAGTTGCTCTCCCTAATCTGTAACTTATCAAAGAATCTTTGGAAACATTGAAGTCATAGTACATACACTTGATTGGAGATCAAAATTATTCCATTGAGTTTGCAAAGAATACCGTTAGTGCATTCCAAGGAAAAGAGAGAAAGGTTGATGAGCTTACTCATGATCTTGAATCAACAAAAACTATGTTAGAAGAAACTCAAGTGACATTAATGGAGGTAGAAGAGTAGTTAGTTGTTTTCAAACTTTTCAGGGAGCAAGAAAATGAACAAAGAGTTGAAGAAATCAAACAAGTAATTGGAGAGCTTGATAGTCTTCAAGAGGATTTTGATCTAGAAAGAATCACAAGAAAATAAAAAGTTGCATGTGTAGATTTGGATCAACAAGATGAAAGAGATGACTTCCAAGTTTCTGACAATCCTCTCTTTGAAGTGAGTGTAGAAGCGACTTATGAAAATCCTCTCTTTGATTTGAAAAAAAGAGTCATGTAGTGAAGAGACCAAGCATGGGATTGAGTATGGTTTCTAGTGTATGGATGATGTGATATCAAACCATGAGGATGTGCCACGTTTTGTGAGTAGAAATATTTTGAGGCTGCTTGATATTGAATGCATAAGTGGGGTTGAGGATGAAGAATCCACTTGGGGAGTGATGAATCAGGATGGTTTCAACATCTTTTACATCAAGGTGTTAATAAAACAAGTCTTGGTAGCTACTGGTAACTTAATTACAACAACAAGGAGTGAAGATTTCAGACTTGTTACTCATGAAGTAGGGGAGAAAGATGGACCAGAACATGGTGTTTGCACACTTGTCAATCCATCCCTTTGGTTGAGTGATGCTTTAGCTCATACTATTCTATTTTGGGAGTTGGATTTGAGGTCATCTAATGTTTCATGCTCCAATGATGTTGAAGCTTTCATAGATAGGCTTTAGAGGTTCACTAGAAGAGACACCAACTTCATTAAGTATGCATTTGGTCCTTACTGGAACTTGGGGATGTGTTGATTTTTCTTTCTGGTGTGTTGAAAATCATTTTTAGTTGGGTTTCCATGCTTGGGATTCTCAAGATGGGTTGATGGAGCTTATTACTTGTGGAAAGAAGAATTTTTGGAGGGATATAAATCAAATCATCAGATTTTTTGGTGTTGTCCCCTTCTTTACCAACCTTTTGATGGTTTCTTTAGCTCATGATCTAGTGGATTGGAAAGATATTCTGAGCAAAGTATGGTTCTATGTGGAGTTGGAGTCACTAGAGAGGATGTTTCCAACTTTGTATGTGAGAAGATGTGTTATTTTGGATGATAATTTCTAGTGTTGCAGTAGCTGTTCATCTTCTTGGACACTGATTTTCCTCAAATCAGATCTCAAGTCAACCATTTCAGACTTGGTGGGTAGCTGGTATACTCATTTTTGGACTTCACAGTCTCTTAGCAAGATTGGTTTATGGTCTCAGATAAGAGGTATGTTGAGTTGAGGCAATTGGTATCCGTGAGTAGGCCAACATGATTTTGTAGCCTCAGACAAGATGTTTCTAAGTGACATAGTGTCTGAGTAACTACTTGTCAAATATTGCTACATTTTTGCACTTTGGACTCTTAAGGGATATTGCCGGTCCAATGTAGCTCATACCATTTTGACGTGTTTGAGTGCAAAATAGGGCCACACTGTAATGTCCCCATTTTAGCACTACATTTTCCAGTGATTGCTAGCCTATTCCTGGATGTCCGTAGGCTAGTTAGAGGCAGAATTAGGGTTTCCAACTGGTTGGAGGTTCCTTTTGAGGATTCATGGGTTTGCATGTTGGAGTTTTGCAGATTGGTTGCTGGTTTCTTCCTAGGTTTTCAGAGAACTTCACAGTGGTATAACATGCATCCACATCTGACAAACTTTTTTGAACTTACTATTTTTAGTAAGTTACGATGACTGCTCATAATGTGGTTAAAATGTATTTGGAGACACTTACCATTTTTAACAATATGCTATTTATAGTAAATACTATTTTTAGCAGTGCTATTTCTAGCAATTTTTCAGCAACTTGGTGGTATGGATATTTCTGCCAGGGTAGTATATTCAGTTTGGTCTCCAACATCTGTGGTGATTATCTTTGAAAGTTTAATATTTGATGAAATTATGTTTTAAGTGAATATCTAGCCAAGGCATGGAGGACAAATTTGGAGAAATATTTAAGTCATATTATAATGTATTTCACTTATTTGCTTGGATGCCTAGCTTGGAGAATATAATTACATTTTTATAAGGTTTCTCACTTAAGGAGAATTGGACACCTTCTTTAAGATATATTTACTTTTTATAAAGTAATTCTCCTCTCTTGCTTGGGATGACTTGGTCAAGGAGTCAACATGAGACTCAAATGCAATTTGAATGTGAATTTGAGTTTCATCTTGGGCGCCCTAATTGGATGGAAAATGAATTCAAATTTGAGAAGAAGTTATAAATATGAGTGTTGGTCTTCATTTGTGGTTATCCATTGAAAATTGTAACAAAGTGCTACCGAAATGGTTACTCACTCGCTTCAAAGAATTCATACCTCCTAGAAAACGTAGTTTCTTGCTTGAAAGATAACAAATAGCTAAGATATAAACCGTTCTTTACAATAAAGAGTAGATGGAGTTTATTGAGATGAATATGTTTGAAGTTTTCTCAAGTTTTGGTGCGATTTTCTCAAATTTTTCAGTTTGTTGGTTTTGTGCTAGTTGTAGCACGTTTTTGCTTGTAGCTCACTTGGTAAATTTTTGTTGATTCTGGGTATTGCCCCCTGTTTGAGTCTTCCTTGGGCGCCTCTTGTTGAATTTTAGATTTTATCATGAAAGAATGAATTTAATATTGTTGGTCACCCTTCTCTAGAGGGTCGTACTTTCTCTTAATATGCATTGGGAAGTGTATAAATTCATTTGGGACTATTTGGTGTGGTTTGAAGGTTTGAAGCTGGTTGCCCCTCTCTTTGGCATAATAGCATTTGATTCTATGTCATTCAGAGTTGTCTAGATGGAGATATGAGCATTTTACCGAGTTTAGAGCTTGCTAGTTTGAGTTTTTTGTATGCTAGTTTTTTCAGATCAGTTTGTTAGAAGTTCTAATTTTGGCTTGTATTTCATAGTTGAGAAGCTCGAGAAGTTTGGAGAATCATCTAATAACATTTACAGTGATTGGATAGCTATAGATCTTTGTAACTTGCAGATTAATCTCATTGTAAGGTTGAAATCAGTAGTACTGGTTCAGTCACTTTATCTTTCTGCTCTTTACTTTGTAATTCCCACTTTTAGTGGAAGGGATAGGCCTCACCGTCCATTTACGTTCAACATTTCCTTTCTATAATACCCGTTGAACAAGCGAAAGGGTTCGGCAAGCTGTCCATTACTTTACTTTCAATACTTTGTAATTCTATATCATGTTGATTGGCTAAGTCGTCAAAATACTCCCACTAAATAAGTGGTCAAGTTGCATATGTATTGTACTTTCCAAAATTTTTAGTTTTATATGCTAACGATCCCTTTCTACCATATGCTCTCACCTTTCCCACACTAGGATATGAGTGATCAGAAAGTGAAAGGGTTTTTTTCAGCTGGTTATTTGGATTTGCTAATGCTAACGGGTGAAGTGTTGTGGCAAAAATTGAAAAAATTATAATGGGGATATTTCACATACCTAGCCTAAATGTACCCATTTGGACATGTTGGAACTATCAATTTGGTCCTACGAGTTGCAGAGCGAAATTTACACCCCTTTGCAACTTTGTGTTGCATGAATTTGGCACTTTTCCCATCAATTAAAAAGTGGACACCATGAGAAAACGCATTAGAGATATCAAAAACTGAGAGGTTATTATAGAGGGTCCCAACATGATCCCATAGCCTCAAACAAGATGTTTCTAAGTGACACGTTATTCAAGTAACTGCTCATCAAAGATTGTTGCCTTTTTGCACTTTGGACTCTTGAGGGATATCATTGGTCCAATGTAGCTCGAACCATTTTGATGTGTTTTGGTGTGAAAGAGAACCATGCCTAGCCTAAACGTACCCATCCAGACATGTTGGAACTATTGGTTTGGTCCTACGAGTTGTAGAACGAAAGTTACATCGCTTTTCAATTTTACACTACTTGCATTTGACACTTT